>JACVVK020000729.1:132500-150000 GCA_018292915.2 Batillaria attramentaria | reverse complement strand
TCTGTCCGTTTCTCTGTCTGTCCACTTATCTGTCCATCTGTCTCTCTCTCTCTCTCTGTTTTTTTTCCGTTTTTCTGTGTGTTCGTCTCTCTGTTTGTTTCTCCGTTTGTCTGTCTGTCTGTCCGCCCGTCTGTCTGTCTGTCCCCTCCCTCCCTCCCCCGCCCCCCGCCCCCGTCTCTCTCTCTCTCTCTCTCTCCCCCATGTGTGTAGCCCTCTATGTCCATGTTGTGAGGATAGTTTTTCAGCAAATGGATGAAAGAGTGCCAACACGCTGAGTTCACTGGGGTAAAAACGAAAACTTAACAAAGAAAGAAAGAAACAAACAAACAAACAAACAAAACACGTTTTGACTAAGAGCGCCAGCAAGTATCACAACAAGAAAACAGACCGGTTTCTTCAAGAACTCCGACGATGAAGCCGTTCAAACGCTAGGTCTTTGACTAACGCAAACTTCGCTTTGGCAACTTACAAAGTCGACTGAAAGACAATCTTAACTATTTAATTTTTTTTTCCTGCTTACCACCACAATGTCGAGATCATGTTTATTAAAAAGAAAAAAATCTCTTAGCAACAGCTGTTTATCAGATTCAAGGTCTGTGCTGAGTCGATCACACAGCATTCGTGTCTTTGCGTTTGTCTTCGAGTCTCAATACGTTTGTCAGTCACGCAACAAGGCTGTGGAAAACATTTCATCGAATGCGCTTAGTTCGTTCTTCAGAATCAGTCACTTGGGACACAACAGAGCATCTGAAACCATTTCGGTGACTATGGTCGGCGTAAAATTATGTTGTTCTACGTACGCATAAAAAGTACCGTGTACGTTATTTGGTTGTGGGCTGAAGACCAGGTAGACAGCGCTAAGGGGTGGTGGTGGAAGTGGTATGTAGATAGTATTGGAATTTGAGTGTATTTAGTTACAGTAATTCTACTTTCAGTATTATAAGATCAGTTTAGTTAGTTAGTTGGTAAATTAGTGGTGAATCAATTTTATGCATTGTGTTCTTTCTTATCAGTCTTAGTTTGCTCGTCTTATATTAGTCATATATAGTGAAGCTGGTTTTAAATATTAACCCCTTTAATTTATTTACTCATGCCCCTGGTCAAAAAACAAATTTGTTCTTGATGGACACAATAAAGTCGTTTGAAAGTTGAAAGTTAATAACTTGCGGCAATTTTTTTTTTTTTTTTTTTTTTTTTTAGCGATTTGGGCCCGCATGTAAAAGTCGGGGTTAGGGAGTTTAGCCCCGGGTTAGAGTCTAACCTCGAACTAAACTAGCTCTAGGGTTAAATTTTCCGTTGTTTTTTGTTTGAAATCAGGAAGCGGGTTCATTCCAGCAAGGTGCTATAGAACGATTATAGAACGATTTTCGTCTTTCTTTCTTCGCTTCCTTTTTATTTAATTTTGTTTTGGGGTTTCTTTTGTCCTAGTCTGGGTTAGGCCCATAGCCGTGGGTTAAATGAACCTCGAGTTCTACATACGGGCCCTGGTCGTTTCGCCATGCAGAGTCAACGGACTCTTTTAAAGTCACTTTAAAGTCTCATTTCTTCCAGCAGTATTATACAGACTAACTTCTCTATCATCACTGTTACCATTATTGTCTTTTTAGGATGTCGTGTTGAGATGTATCATAGCTGTGTGTATGTAACGTGTATGTGACGTGTATTTCATGTGTATGTAATGGCGACGTATTTCATGTATATATATATTGCCATCCTACTATTGTGAGGCACCCAGAGCTCCAGCAGGAGGTTGGGCGCCAGACAAATCCTCATTATTATTATGTTTAGTACAAGTATGGAGGCGTTAGGCCAAAGACAGTTATGTTTCTCTACTGTACGAAGCAGCCTTGTAAGCGACAGTTTTATCCCCTCAGAACGGGGGAGCCGAGGTGGCCGAATGGCAGAGCGCTGGACGTCTAACGCTCGGGTCGTGAGTTCGTATCCCGGCTGGGGCCAAATATTTGTGCTGGCTTTTTTCGTCGTTGCCCTGTCTTTGATATCACCCGTATGTGGTGGAAAAGGACGTTAAACCCCCAAACACCCACCCACCCACTTTTCCTCTCAGAACGCAATACAAACATAGAGACTTCAGGGACCCCCATAAGGATAAATTAACTTCAGATTGAATACACGTACACATGTCCACTACACTGCGCTTGCTAACTGCGGGAAAATCCAGTTCAATACGTCTTGCATCAGCGGCTTCTCGGTATCACAATACACACTCTACATCACTAAAAAGTTCATAAACTTTGTTTCGTGCTTTTACCATAACTACTCACTGATGATTCCTGAAGATTTCGAACTTATGGTGATGACTCTCCTGTTTGTACGCCACGTTACCGTAGACAAAGTAGAATCCCGGGGTTCGAACCTTGATTTCTTCGTTCGTGCTGGTGACGTCAAGCCCACTGAAGTCTCTGGTGTCATTCTTCCAAATAAGCGGTGTATGCGAGTTGCCTTTCCCTAAAACAGCAACAACAACAAAAAAATAAAAAAAATAGTAACACACGATAGTGACTACTGAAAGGGGTTAATACTTCATATCTTGGGATGAGGGGGGGGGGGGGGCGGAGCCGGGGTGGTCGAATGGTAGAGCGTTGGACTTCTAATGCTCGGGTCGTGAGTTTCGTATCCCGGCTGGGGCCAAATATTTGTGCTGGCTTTTTCATCATTGCCCCGTCTTTGACATCACTCTATGTGGTGGAAAAGGACGTTAAAACCCCAAACAGCCACCCACCCTCATATCTTGGGGTAGTTCGGATAACCCATGAGTGATCGGGGAAGTCACATCCTGGTTTAGGGATCCAAGCAAAATGTTTTTGGTGGCTACGTCTTTTGCGCGGTGGCTAAGCACAGGAAAACGTCAGGCTAATGTAAGAAAAATGGCAGCGTACCTAAGATGTACGATGATGTTTACTAGCTGAGCTTGATTGAAGTTAGAATGGGATCCTCTATGGCGTTGGACATTCAGTTTTCCACTGAGACACGCACGCACTGTAGCTTGTAGGGCTAAAGTGGACATTTTCATGAAGTGTTCTTCAGCGTCAGTTGTGTCCTATCATTATACAAATATTGTTCCAGCCACTACATAGATATTAATGTGTTGATGTTTTTCCCTCTGGTTGGATCCATGACCCTCGCTTGCAGGAGAGGGACATCATGACTGGGGTGGATGTTTGGAGAGCTACATAGGCCAATGCTACCGGGCTTTTTAAACTCTGTTTTTGTCACTATCATCACACCGCTTACACACCTGGGACAGTGACAGCATCTGTAATGCTGACACTTAGCCAACAGACGCGTACTCGACGACGCGGCGACTACACAGAGCGCTCAAGTAGTCAGTGCAACAACAGTCGCACTCATAAGCGAAAGTGACTGTTCTAAAACATAGGTAGGCTTAGTAAAGATGCTGTTAGCCCGTTGAAGTTTCGAAGCACGAATTATGAATCCGATTTCGTGTATTGTCTTGTTTCGTTCCAGGTTGGCGGTAGAAACGAAATAATCATAATGGTTCGACGACGACCACGACGACGCCGATGAAGATGATGATGATTATAACGACGACGACGACGATGATGATGATGATGATGATGACGACGACGACGACCACGACGAAGATGATAATGATGATTTATGAACAGTGTGTTTTTATCAGATTTGGAAAAGGAGTTTCAAAGTCTGGTTGATGATGATGATGATGATGATGATGATAATGATGATGATGATGATGATGATGACGACGACGACGACGATTTACGAACAGTGTGTTTTTATCAGTTTTGGAAAAGGGGTTTCAGCGTCTGGTTTCATTTATGACGCATTATGAGTTCAGCTCATATAATAACCGGGAAATTTCGTGTATATACTGTAGTGTCAAATTTGTGAACTTTACAATCCGCAATCGATGCATCTTGTCAGCAACCGCCAGTCAGAAATACCTAATAATTATGATTCATAGCAGTCTACCACCTAATGAAGTCAGGGGGGAAAAACACGAGACATTCACTGCCTCCTAAAGACACTCAAAGCTTGTGTATAATCTCTATATTTACCAGCACGTCTTTGATAATTATTATCCTTATTGACGCCATATTTCTTTTCCTTATGACAGCAATTCATCATATTCAGGCCTTTGCTCAGTCGATCGCACTGTATTCATGTCTCTGTCTGTGTCTGACGAACCGTCAAGACACTCAGAGCGTTCGTGGTCGTTGAATTACCAGAACGACTTATTATCCTCGTGATAATTACGTATGTTGGAACTAGCAGCTATTAATCTAACTGAAGCCCATGCCCATAGTCCAAGCCTGTGCTTAGTCGATTATATCCGTGTCTCTATTTGTGTCTGGAGAAACTTCAAGCCACTCAGGACATTGATGTGCTAATTACTGGTTTTCTATTTGTATATAGTACCGATGACGGCACTGTGTCCTTCTTCAATATCTGACGTCATTTTAGTTAGTTCGTCATAATAGTTTAGTCAGAGATAGTTAAAAGGACATAAATAACATTTGCGTTATGTTTACAGTAACTATGCAAAATTTCACTCAAATCGGTGGGGTAGCTAGTTTAGGAGAAAATTAATTAGCATTCAAATAGTAGAACTCATGATCAGGCACCCTGTTTCTGAAAACCCCCGGGGGAGGGGGGTGGGGACTTTAAGTAAAGGGAGGTTTGAAAGGGGCGTTTGGGTGTTTAACGTCCTTTGTCACAATATAATAAGGAAAATAATTTCATTATATTTATTTATTTTATTTTTTTATTAAGAGAGAGAGAGAGAGAGAGAGAGAGAGAGAGAGAGAGAGAGAGAGAGTTTTCTTTCGAGTAATATTTCGTTCGAGTAATGTTTCTTTATTTTGCCATTGTTTTTCTTTCTTCTTTTTTCTTGCATTTCCTTTCATCTTGCCATTGCAGTTTTTTTTTTTTTTTTTGGGGGGGGGGGGGGGGTTGGTAGCAACGGCTGAAAATTAATCATTGTTTGGTTAAATCACTTCAGTTGGAAAAAAAAGTTCGTTCGTTCGTTCGTCCCCCTCCCCCCCACGCTCCCCTTCCCCCGACCAAAGACAGGTTCGTCCGTAGAAGGACACAATAAACGTGTCTGAACTTAAACTCGGTCGATAAAATTACCAGAACGACTCATATTGCAGCGATCATATTTATATTCCCTAGCGAGCAGCTATCAGTCTAATGCTTAGTCGATCGTGTCCGTGTCACTATTTGTATCTGAAGGGCCCATTTCCGGTGGGTTAGGGCCCGTATGAACTTGTCCGCTCTATTGCGCCTATTTTAGGGAAAATCCGGTACCACTAAGGCTATGGTGTCACTGACAAGTAAAGCGTTCACATACACGTCTTCAAAGGTCTGCAATCTCAAGGGTGAGTGAGTGAGTTTTTGAGGCTTAACGCCGCGCAAGCCACCAAGACTAATTCGCGGCTAATGCAATCTCAACAAACAAAACAACACACACACACACACACACACACACACACACACACACACACACAGTGTGTTTAAAAACAAAACAACAAAAAACTATCCACTACTATCAACTATGAACTACACACAAAGCAGAGGACAGCCTGATTTCACAGCTCAGTTTGCGTTTTGACACTGAGCGAGAAAGATCGCAGTGGCTATAGTCTTCTCGTGCACAACACCCGCTAGACGCTGTAGCGATGTGTCTCGCTCACTGACCAAAAGCACAATGAAGTCACTGCAAACCAACGCTCTGGTTTTATAAGGGTCTCCGAAGCGCTGAAAACTCTGCAACTGTGACAGAGTTGCCTGCATTATGCATAGCCGCAGGAGTCGCAGTTAAAAACAGCACCACCAACAACAACAGCAGCAACAACAACAACAGCAGCAGCAGCAGCAGCAACAACAACAAAAACAGCAACAACAACAACAACAGCAGCAAAAGCAGCAACAACAGCAACAGCAGCAACAGTAACAACAACAACAACAACAGCAACAACAACAGCAGCAGCAGCAACAACAACAACAACAAACCAAATTTTGTGGCTTTTTGCTGAGACTGCAGACCTTTAAACTCCGAGTAAGCCATCCAGTCAAAGTGTAGTGTATGAATACACTTGCGACTGTCTATTCAAATGCAGTCACGCACCGTTCCTGATCGGGTGTAAATATGACGGAGAGGCCGTTTTCAAATCACGATTCATGTGAATGAATCCGCGAATTGACGTAATGGGCGTGTCCTGTTAATGATGTTATCATTTCCTCAAGCAAATGAAGGGGTAAAGGGGAGGGGGGGGGGGGCAATGGTGGGGTAGGGGAGACGGGGTGCATAGTGTGTGTGTGTGTGTGTGTGTGTGTGTGTGTGTGTGTGTGTGTGTGTGTGAGAGAGAGAGAGAGAGAGAGAGAGAGAGACAGACAGACAGACAGAACGAGACAGACGGACGGACAGACAGGCAGACAAACAGGCAGACACAGAGAGACAGACAGAGCCATAATTATAGGAATCTGTACGTTGCTACCTTAGGCTTGTAATAAATAGGATACCCTTTTTTTTTCTTTTTTTCTTTTTTTAGCGTAATGCATATTTCTCTTATTTATACTCACAAAGGGCCCAGCATGATAAATGTTAGTCTTGAATTGGTACACCAGTAATTACAGAGGGATTCGGTTACCGCTGAACGACCAATATTCATGCCACATAACAATAAATAATAACTCAGCGTTGTGTTGGCGAGTTACCAATTTTCTTTAACTGGCTAAAAGCGCCGCGAGCTGAACCCAATACGCACGCTCGGGTAAACCACACGCATTCTCTCACACACTGGACATGAACACAATACAATCACGCGGTGCGACGGGTCAGCTCAGCAATTTAAGTTCCCGAGTTTAGAATCGCATTTATTTTTCAAATTTTGTGGGCTGAACATTTTCAAAGCAGAGGGGGGAGGAAGCCGGAGTACCCGGAGAGAACCCCCGACGATCGGCTAGAATGAACGGTGTCACATACGTACGAGAAGGAAAAAATCTTTGCCCCGAGTGGGACTCGAACCTGACTTCTCGCATTGGTGACGAAGTCCATTAACCACTAGACCGCCGACCGCCCCGGAAAAAGAGCGTTTGAAGAATCTGTAAATGATCTAGAACGTTCTCGTACGTTTAATAATGATAATAATAATAATGAATATTCTATAGGCGCTTTACCCAATTTCATGAATCGGCTCCAAGCGCCGCGAACTGAACCCAACACGCACGCTCACGTGAATCACACGCATTCTCTCACACACTGGACATAAACACATTACAATTACGTAGTGCGAAGGGTCAGCTCAGCTATTTAAATTTCAAAAATTTAAAATTGCATTTATTTTTCAAATGTTGTGGGCTGAACATGTCTTGCTTTTTGTTTTGTTTTTGCTTCTGCTTTTGATAAATTATAACTGACCTGGTGTACTCTGGGTCTCTGCCAGAGAAAGGTGAGCGAAGACGATCTTCTGTTTGGGGGGCTGGCCGTTTGCGGTGCAGGTGACATCTGGTGGCATATAGTCAGAAAAGAACGGTCACAAAAGTTTGATATTAAATGTGCATGTTAAAGGTTCGCGTCCATCCGTGAGGGGGCGTTGAGGTCCTGCCGAGAGGGAGAGTGAAATGGAAAACACGCATATTGTGCATGTAGGGGAAAATGCTTATGTGTGTGTGTGTGTGTGTGTGTGTGTGTGTGTGTGTGTGTGTGTGTGTGTGTGTGTGCGTGCGTGCGCGCGTGTGTGTGTGTGTGTGTGTGTGTGTGTGTGTGTGTGTGTGTGTGTGTGTGTGTGTGTGTGTGTGGACTGCGTTGTTTTCTTGTACTTGTTCTTCAGAGCCTGTTTTGATTAGTAGTTGGCTGCGCACTTCATTTGTCTGTTCAGCATTCATTATCTCTGGCATCTTTGTGTACATATTCCTATGATGTTAACGTTGTTCCGTGTGACAGCTGGATTTATAGACTCTTGTTCTTTATACATTATGCTGTTGTCTTCTGATTATTTTGTTTCCGTGCAAACTACCTCTTGTACTTTTTTCTGATATCCTCCATACCCCAAAAGGGGCTACAGGAATAAAATATCTTGTATCTTGTATCTTGTTTCCTTTTGTTGTTGTTATTGCTCTCTCCCTCTCCCTCTATCTCTCTCTCTCTCTCTCTTTCGGGGAGCCTGGATAGCCGAATGGTAGAGCGTTGGACTTCTAATGCTCGGGTCGTGAGTTCGATCCCGGCTGGGGCCAAATATTTGTGCTGGCCTTTTTCACGTTGCCCCGTCTTTGATATCACCCTTGCGTGGTGGTAAAGGACGTTAAACTCCCAACCACCCCCCCCCTAACCTGTGTGTGTGTGTGTGTGTGTGAGTGTGTGTGTGTGTGTGAGTGTGTGTGTGTGTGTGTGTGTGTGTGTGTGTGTGTGTGTGTGTGTGTGTGTGTGTGTGTGTGTTCATACTCACTTTCGATTCTACCATGGTAGAGTGTTGTAGCTTCACCCAGTTTCCTACACATCAGGGTCTGGTTTGCCTCTGGTAAGACAGTCAAAAACTGTTACGTGTGTACCAACAATTTAAAAATCATTGTGTTCAAATTAATATCTTCCGTTTTATTAGGTTCGGATAAACCTGCCGAACGTGGTTGTCATACTTAAACCTACTCGAGATTCCCCCCCCCCTCCCCTCCGCCTCCCCCCTCCGCCTCCCCCCCCCCCCCCCCCCACACACACACACTTTGAAGCTTAAAGCCGGCTCTTAACTGGGCACTGCGGAGCGCCACAGTGCTGTCCACAGTTGTGACACAGTTGTGATTTGGGGGGTTTCCGCCGCTGTGGCGTCATCACAGCAACCTGGATTTCAAATAGCCACAACTGTGACTGTGGTTTCCTCAACAGATTCTGATTGGCTGTACTACGTCACTCGGCGCGCAAACATGGCGAACAGTGCATCTTGAATCGGTTTGCCGCCGAGCACAGCTGTGTTCACTTTTGCAGTTAGTAGACACATGGAGCGCAACGACTGTGATGTGCGCATGTGTGTTTCGCGCGCTGTGCCCAGTTAAGAGCAGGCTTTACCCTCATACACAGTTTCTAATACTCCCTCATTCCCTACAAAAGACGACTCCACTCGGCCAAAGCCCCGTCCCTTTTACTCTGCCGTGTATTGGCAAACCACAGCACGTCCACGACAATAGTCGCAATGGCCAAAAGGAGCAGAACTCATTACGGACAAGTAAACTTTAAAATGTAAACTCTTACCAAGTCCATCAGTCACGTTGTGAATGCTCGAGTTCACCTGCAAAAATGTCAACAATCCGAGTTCAGTAACACTCACTGTATCCTACATGAGGGGCCTCTCTTTCATCACGTCCTCCTCCTCCTCCTCCTCATCATCATCATCATTTTTCATCGTTGTCCCGTCTTTGATATCACCCGTATGTGGTGGAAAAGGACGTTTAACCCCCAAACACCCACCCCACCCTCCTCCTCATCACCAATATGATCATCATCATTCTCTCTCTCTCTCTCTCTCTCTCTCTCTCTCTCTCTCTTTAGCCTACGAGTGGTTTGTTCTTTTTAACCAGTCTTATCATATAGCGGGCAGGGGGTGGTCGGGCTCGGGGCCCGTATGTAAAACTCGAGGTTAATTTAGCCCACGGCTACTGGCCTAACCCAGACTAGGACAAAAGAAACCCCAAAACAAAATTAAGTAAACAAAGGAACAGAAGAAAGAAAGAAAGACAAAAATCCTTCTATAATGGCATAGGCACCCTGCTGGAATGGACCCGCTTCCTGATCTAAAAAAAAAAAAATGTAACCCTAGGGCTAGTTTAGTTCGAGGTTAGACTCTAACCCGGGGCTAAACTCCCTAACCCCGACTTTTACATGCAGGCCCAGGTTCTTAAAGAGATAATCTTCTTTCACACCAACAACTGAAATGCGTCTTCCTTGCAGATAGGTTGGCATATGAATTGTGACACACAATAAACACATATTTCGCAAATAAATCTGCGCTCATACGCTGTTCTTTATGCATGCTTTATCTTACCGAGTTCAGCAGTCTGGGAATCCATTTGACATCAGGGAAATCGAAACACCGCCTTTTGCGACCTCCGATATTATATCTCGTGTTTGTGTCACTAGTCGCTTTGTCCCAAAACTTCTTCAACTTGTCTTCAACGTCCTTTTCCTCCACACAATACGAGTCTTGCAAGTCCGCATTTTGTCTGTAACGAGAATCCGTCCACGACAATATTGTACCAGAATTATCATGCTGTTTGGAATAAGCAGCAATGAACACTACAGTCAGACACAGATATGTGAACACCACTACAAAACACGCCGAGATAAGTAAGTAGAAGATTATGCGGAGTTTTCGATTTTCTCGCTCGAGTTTCTGGAATTTTCTTTGCACGTTTTGTGCGTCCCTTTCACAGCGCCGTCGGGGATATTGCCTTGAGCGTCTTCGTGCAAAGAAGGACCAACGGTTACTTCCACCACTGTGTCTGTTCACAAACGTCCCTGCTGAAGCGTATGGTGTACTTGATGTGTCCAAATCGTCGTACACTGTGGGCGCTCCTGAAGAGGAGCTTCTTGTGGAAACACTGGAAAAACTCGTATCCATGATGTTTATCTCCTAAATTTGGAGATCAAAGGGTTTGGGGTTTTTTGTGTCAGATTTTTGTGCATCCATTATTTCGTGTATACTTCTGTCCAATGAAAACACAATCAAACGACTTTATCTGATGATAAATACTATACATTTGGTGACCATGGTTTTTGAGACCTAAACCATGACCTGTCCTTGACATTTGGAGACAATGGTGGTTTTTGTTGTTGTTGTTTTGCTCCGTCACTTCCGGTATGCCGCTGTCCAGTGAAAAAAAGGTCAGACCACGTTATCTGATGACAAATACTTTACATTTGCTGACCAATGCTTTCGGAGACCTGTCCATGACCTGTCCTTGATGTTTGAACAAAATGGTGTCTGTGATTTTTTTTTTTTCAAATTTTGTCCACTGCCTCTTCCTGTATCCCTCAGTCCAATGAAAACACAGACAATCTGATGACGATACTACACGTCTCGTGACCAAGGTTTTGTAGACCTACCCATGGCGTTTACCTCATAGGTTTCGAGACAATGGTGTATGGGTCCTTTTCGCACTTTTGTGCAGTCTCTTCCTGCATTCCTCTCTCCAATGAAAACACAAACAATCTGATGACGATACTACACAGTCATCACGTGACCTGTTTTGGAGACTTACCCATCACATCAACCTCATAGGTTTGGGGAGAACGGTGTATGGGTCCTTTTCAGACTTCTGTGTACAGTCTCTTCCTGCTTCACAATCTGATCACAATACTACACATCCCGTGATCACGATTTTGGAGACCTACCCATGACGGTTAACATAAGTTTGGAGACAATGGTGTTTGGGTCTTCAGACTTTTGTGCAGCCTCTTCCTGCATCCCCCTGTCCAATGAACACACAATCAAATGACAAAACCTCAGTTTTCGCGACCATTGTTTTGGGATCTTTCCCAATTTTTGTGCATCTTTCTCTTCCTACATCCCCCCGTGTCCAGTGGGAACACCAAATCACTCTGCCCGATCACAAATACTACATCCTCTTTTCGGTACTTTCCGATCGTCTGGGTGTCCTTGGAAACATTTACACTGTATCTTGACGTATACGAAAATAAAAACAAGGCCAAGTATTATTTGAGTACTGTGATTTCGGTGACGTACTTTTCTACACATCCCTGTAAGGAAGAAATTGTTAACTCATCATTCGACTGGCGTGCGTCATCGTTTCCGTACTTCCGTCTAATAGCTAGATCACTGCAGGACACATGTACAAAACACGAAGGGGAAGGTGGGGGGGGGGGGGGGAGGAGGGGAGGAGGGCGAAGGAATCAAGGCAGCTTTTAGTTTGTAAGCTACAAAAGGACTTTCGTCGATGACTGGGTCGAACCTTATTCGCTGTTACAGTGTCTTCGATTTCGTCTCTTTAACTCTTTCACTGCCAGACGCGTTTCGGTTCACTCACGGATAACATCTCTTCACGTCACTCTGCTGTAAACAGGAATCAAAACCTGTACTGCATCAAAGAGCTTTTTCTCCCTAACTACTGGAAAATACAGATTTAACATGTTCAGCTAATGTAACAGGTGGCCTACTCGTGCCAGTCATGAAATAATGCGACAGCGGCAGTGAAAGGGTTAATGTCGCATATTCAAAGCAAGGACAGGAAATGGAACACACATAGACCTATATATCTGTTTACAAGGCGCCGTTTAGTTTGTAGGACTTTCCTCGGTGACTGGGTCAAACCGCATTGGCTATCACAGCGATCCCCTGCTTCAACAATACCTAATACTTCGACTCTTGTATATCGCAAGGGAGGGAAAGGATAGGGAAAACACATAGACGTATATTTGTTTACTAGGCACAGTTTAGTTTGTAGGGCTTTCTACAAACCTTCCTCGGTGACTGGGTCAAACCGCATTGGCTATCACAGCGATCCCCTGCTTCAACAATACCTAATACTTCGTCTCTTGTATATCGCAAGGGAGGGAAAGGATAGGGAAAACACATAGAGGTATATTTGTTTACTAGGCACCGTTTAGTTTGTAGGACTTTCCTCGGTGACTGGGTCAAACCGCATTGGCTATTACAGCGATCCCTTACTTCAACAATACCTAATACTTCGTCTCTTGTATATCGCAAGGGAGGGAAAGGATAGGGAAAACACATAGAGGTATATTTGTTTACTAGGCACCGTTTAGTTTGTAGGACTTTCTTCGGTGACTGGGTCAAACCGCATTGGCTATCACAGCGATCCCCTTCTTCAACAATACCTAATACTTCGTCTCTTGTATATCGCAAGGGAGGGAAAGGATAGGGAAAACACATAGAGGTATATTTGTTTACTAGGCACCGTTTAGTTTGTAGGACTTTCCTCGGTGACTGGGTCAAACCGCATTGGCTATCACAGCGATCCCTTACTTCAACAATACCTAATACTTCGTCTCTTGTATATCGCAAGGGAGGGAAAGGATAGGGAAAACACATAGAGGTATATTTGTTTACTAGGCACCGTTTAGTTTGTAGGACTTTCCTCGGTGACTGGGTCAAACCTCATTGGCTATTACAGCGATCTCCTTGCTTCAACAATAATTATTTCGTCTCCTGTATATATAGCAAAGGGGGGCAAAGGACAGGGAAAACACATAGACGTTATATTTGTTTTCTAAGCGCCGTTTAGTTTGTAGGTACGTTAAAGGAGCCACCGTTTGGTGACTGGGTGAAACGGTATTGGCCAAACGCCAGTTGGCGGCTTCCGTTTTCAACAATACTTATGTACTTTGCTTCTTTTTATGTCTTTGTTGCTTCACTGGATATACAAGGGGCACAAAGAAGAGGGAACACACATAGACATACCACTTTTTACAAATGTCAAGCTTGTTATTGGCCTAACGCCACTTCGATGACAAAAAAGCAGATGCATCCGGGTATGCATGCACCGACAATTCTATGATTTCTAAGAAAAATTCAGTCTTCCCTTCATGCATGTATTTTTGCTCCAAATTACACAAGTTCATGGTTCAAGCGTGTGAACACATTTGTGGCTTTTACAGTGGACTTCGGATATAAGAACAGCGCCGGGGCCAGCATTTGGGTGTCCTTATAAGCGAGGTTTCTTATAAGCATACCTCGGATATAAGGTCAGTTGTGCTAGTGTGTGTTCATATAACTAATAATAAGCAAATTATGACCCGACATGATGGCAATATGCCTAAACATAATACCATGTTTGTTTGTTTGTTTGTTTGTTTGTTTGTTTGTTTGTTTGTTTGTTTGAGAGAGAGAGAGAGAGAGAGAGAGACAGACAGACAGACAGACAGACAGACAGAACGAACGACCGACTTTATTTTCCAACAGGAAGTGATTGAACCAAACAATGAGTCATTTTCAATCGGCCGTTGATACAAAATTAAGAAAGACAAAAAGACTACAACAGCAAAGATACCAAGAAATACAAGAAAAGAGGAAGAAAAGAATGGCAAGAATACAGAAACAGTATTGAAAAAGAAGAAGAAGAAAGAAAGAAAGAAAGGAACAACAACAACACTGAAAGAGAGAAAAAACAAACAAAAAACACTAAGAGAGAAAGAGAGAGAGAGAGAGAGAGAGAGAGAGAGAGAGAGAACAACTTATCGGGGTGGCAAGACAATTCTTCCTCGTGTCTGTGTGTCGAGTCAGTGCAGTTTACATAAGTCATACGCGGAAATATTTTCACTCGGGTACAAAGTTTTTCGGGTTAGCTGCGTCTAGTCATGTGCATGAAAGATTATCATGTCTTAACGCGTCCGCCTGTATGACTCACTTGGTTTCAATCTCGTGATGAGATTATTGAAAAGACCGTGTTATATTTTAAGAATTCGCTGGCTAAATGATCGCACAAAACTCCTTTTCGTTTGGACAAGTTCTGCTTGTAAGTGCATCTGTACCGCTTTAAATAGTCTATCTTAATGATGATTAGAGATCTGAGTGCAAAAACAAACAAACAAACAAACAAACAAACAAAAAACCCCTGACGTCTGCTGACTGTGTGAGCGAAATTCAAACGGCAGGAAGGTCTTTTAGATAGTCAACGAGTGACAGCAACACTTTACCTAGCGCGTAGACATTCGTTTTGCGTTTAGTCCTCTGTTGGCTCAGTGTCAGCGTGTGGGAGAGTTTAACTGTGCATGTGTGCAAGCGGTAAGATGGTGCACAGTGCCAAAACAGCTCAGAACGGTTTGTGAGCTTGGTTCTGCTGGATGGCAGGTCGTTCTGCACTGACGCGCGCGCACACGCACACGCACGCACACACACACACACACACACACACACACACACACACACACACACACACACTCTGTCTCTCTCTCTCACGTATGTGGCGGAAAAGGACGTTAAACCCCCATAAACCCATCCCACCCACCCTCACACCCACCCTCACACACACACACACACACACACACACACACACACACACACACACACACGCACACACACACACACACACGCACACACACACACACACACGCACACACACACACACACACACACACACACACACACACACACACACACACACACACACACACAGAGTAATTACCAATTACAAGGAAAGGAACACGTGTATTAACATTTCAATATTTATATTTTTCGTGATCATTTTGCAATTCTTCTCAAACCAAGTGATAATTTCGTTCACTCCCCTCCTCTCTCTCTCTCTCTCACACACACACACACACACACACACACACACACACACACACACACACACACACACACACACACACAGAGTAATTACCAATTACAAGGAAAGGAACACGTGTATTAACATTTCAATATTTATATTTTTCGTGATCATTTTGCAATTCTTCTCAAACCAAGTGATAATTTCGTTCACTCCCCTCCTCTCTCTCTCTCTCTCTCACACACACACACACACACACACACACACACACACACACACACACACACACACACACACACACACACACACACACACGCACACAAAGGTCACACACACACACACACACACACACACACACGCACACAAAGGTCACACACGCCTGGCACACAAGCAAACAAATAACAATAAATACACAAAGAAAGTAGAAAAAAAATATTACGAATCACAACGCCATTTTGGTCTTAGCTGCGTGCCCTTCTCTATATCTTATTCTATAAGCTGCATTCACTCAATATTATATCACCATGCACGACACATCAAATTTATAATAACGTCCACATGCACATCAGTATACCAAATTCATAGAAACATTCAGTATCCAAAATAACTTTATAAAGCCTGTCTTACAGATTATCGTTGATGCGACACGAATCAAGGCATTGTATCAATGTCTCGTGTTGAAATTTGTGTCAAACAAACTGGCCAATAATCAAGCAGAAAGCTAAGTCTTTGGCGCTTTCAACGGCGATACCTTCCTGTTGGTGTTGCTGTGGTGGAAGCGGTGGTGGTGTGTGTCGGAGGGGGTGGGGGGATTTTTTTTCTTTGTTTTGTTTGTTTAGGTTGCTGTTGTTTGTTGTTGTTGTTGGTGTTTTGGTTTGTTTGGGTTGATTGTGGTGGTGGTGGGTGTTTGTATGTGCGTGTTTTTGTGTTTGTTCGTTTTGGTTTGGTTTTTTTGTTTGTTTTGTTTGTTTGTTGTGTTGTTGTTGTTGTTGTTGTTGTTGTTGTTGTTGTTGTTGCTGCTGTTGTTGTTGGGGTGGAAGTGGGGGGGGGGGTGCAACTGCTTGCTTTTGATTTTTTTTCTTTGGAGGCGGAAGGGGGAGAAGGGGGTGGGGGACGGGGGGATCACTTGTCTGGATGCTTTGAGTGGGTGGGGGTAGAAGGTTCGGTACATAAAAAGTAGGGGAATAACCACTTCACGAGTGTTGAGCGAGAAAAAGGGTCGCGCTAAATACAAGGCAAGGCCTGTTCATGTGTTTCACGTGAGCAGTATTTTTAGGCTAAACAAGCACACGTGGGTGTTATATCACTCAACAGACAAGGTCAGAGAGCCCCAGATCATCTGCGACCGTGAGAAATTGTGCATCGGTCTTGAGCAGCCGTGCAGCATTGAGTGTATCGGGAAGACAAGACCTACTGACCCACTGTCAACGTGCATCCGGGCTGAAGCCATTGAAACAGGAAGCAAAAACGCCCATACATCACCTCCTCCCCCCCCCCCCCTCCACACACACACACACACATACTAGCACCCCACCGCCACCCCTACCCGCGCACACATGCACTACTCCTACTGATTCTGATTGTAAGTCGACTTAACAATGAACACACGATGGTATCATTTTTTTTTTTAAACAAGCGGCAGTGTCGGAAGTTAGTAGGATGAATGGATCTGTGAGTCATACGTAAAACTCATATTAGGCATTTCTTCCTTTTTTTTACCGTCCCCAAAAGTTTTGTTTTTTCCTTGGTCGGTTCACTGTGTACACCACCCAGTCAAAAACTTGAAAAAAATTCTTCTTGTGCAACTCAGAGCACACCTCTGAGAGGTTTGCTTTCAAACATCTGTTACTTTCGATATAGCTTATGGTTCAGCTGTTGCATCAAAAGCCCGATGGGCTTCCTTTGTCGAAAATGAAACTCAGCAACAGTACTGGTGTATACGCGGGTGGGTGGTTGGGTGTTTGGGGGTTTAACGTCCTTTTCCACCACATACGGGTGATATCAAAGACGGGGCAACGATGGTCCCAGCCGGGATACGAACTCACGACCCGAGCATTAGAAGTCCAACGCTCTACCATTCGGCCACCCCGGCACCCCCTGGTGTATAAGCAGCGATGGATTACAAAACACTTTCCCAAGAGACGCCATCCGTTTCAGTAATATCACAGTTCATTAGATTTGCTGCCGTATTGAAGAATAGTGCTATTCAAACACACTTACACACTTTCAGTCGTAGCAAGACTCTCTCTTTAAGTACAAGACG
>JACVVK020000729.1:97500-127500 GCA_018292915.2 Batillaria attramentaria | reverse complement strand
CTCTCTCTCTCTCTCTCTCTCTCTCTGTGTTAATTCTCTAAAGCTCATTTTTATAAGCTGCTGGAAGTTTGTTTCAGAGTTAATTATCTTGTGGACGTGTGAGTTAGTACGTTCTTTGGGTACCTTAACACAACAGGGTGTGAAACTGTACAGACTTTTCGTAACTGTGACAAACAGGGTCGGACCCAATACGTACCATCTTGTTTCAGTCTTGTGTGTTGATCTCTGTACATCTGGAGGGAAATAACATAAAGATAAAATACTCGTTACATACCCTTGTACTTTTGTCATGTACATGTCAGACTGTTATTCTCGATATTATCTTACTTGTGGTCTAATAGGTTTTTGTTTTCTTTTTTTTCATTTTATTGTTTTGTTTTGTATTGTTTGTTTGTTTGTTTTTGGGGAGGGGTCTCTTGTCTCTTCTTTTGCTTTACATTTTGTAGTTTAGCAACGGCAAATTATAAACTGGCACGTGTGCTACAATTCCTACCCTTAAAAAATAAAGTTTCATTGTCGTTGTCATTGTCAACCTTTGGCAGCATCGAAACAACCCTCTTTTGCCTGCCTTCCTGCCTGCCTGCCTGCCTGCCTCTTCCTTCTCCTCCCACACCCCCCCCCCACCCCCGCACACACACACACACACCCCAGTCTGCCATCTAGGACAGTTTCTGGAAAATACTCCCTTTCCGAGAAACACTTGGCATGCACGTGCAGAGAACATCTGACACGTGTGTGTGGCACGAGAGAAATGCTTATCTGGTAAAATTTGAGGTCGCAGCATTAGCGCCTGCTTGTTACAAACAGAGCTTACATGATTAGTTCGAGTGGTTTACGGCGAAAGCCTGGCTAACCCCGAGATGGTTCGATTGTTTGTGTAAGCTACCGAGCCTCCGGTCATTACTATTTTCGGACGTAAAGCACTCATAGTTAACTCACTGAAAGTTTGCACTGGCGAGTGGGTGTAAACAATAGAAATACAGCGAACTGCCCAAGGCCAACTTCTACAATTAACACAATTCAGAACAGAATAATGCGATGATTGTGTGAACACTTATAGCACAACCAATAACGCTGATTAAGTCCTACGCCCTAATAAAATCCCATACACTAAATTAAAAAAAAACACCTCTTTTTGGGGGTTGCACATACGGTCACCGCAGGAAATCGAATTGAGTTTTAGCAATTTTCTACCAAAATTAATCTGCGTTCATTTCTAGCGTTCACCAACCGTGTCCCACAGTCATTCTTACTTAAATCAGTAACATTTTTTTAAAAGTATGTTTACTTGTCAAATATGTTTAGTCACATTTTTGTGTGTGTCTTATTTCTGAATATGTCTGTTGCTTATGTAGGACAGAAAAGCAATTACCCTTTCAGGGATCAACAAAGTATTCTGTGTATTCTATATTCATTATCCGGCTTAAACAGCAGGGCCCGTATGTAATAGTCGAGGTTAGGGCTTTTAGCCCCAGGTTAGAGTCTAACCTCGAACTAAACTAGCTCTAGGGTTAAGTTTTCTGCTGCTGTTTTTTGTTCAAATCAAGAAGCGGTCCCATTCCAGCAAGGTGCCTAAGCCGTTATAGAAGGATTTTTTTCTTCCTTTCTTCGCTTCCTTTTGTATTTAATTTTGCTTTTGGGTTTCTTTTGTCCTAGTCTGGTTTAATAGGCCCGTAGCCGTGGGGTTAAATCAGCCTCGACTTCTACATACGGGCCCAGCTGCCCAATGCTTATGTCCTAAGCTTACCCTGGCATTACGTTGGAATCTACCTTGTCTCTTTAACTTAGTAGGGGAGCCGGGATAGCGTTGGACTCTAAATGCTCGGGTCGTGAGTTCGAATCCCGGCTGAGGCCGAATATTTGTGCTGCTGGCCTTTTTCTCGTTGACTCCGTCTTTGATATCACCCTTACGTGGTGGGAAAGAACGTTAAACTCGTGAAGACCCACCCACCTACCCACACACGCACGCGTAACTTAGTTTGAGACACACGATGACCATGTACATCCGTAAGCAAGGGGAGAAGACGGGAAATGCTGACGAAGAAAAGAAACTTTTTCTTTCGGGGGAAAAAAATTTAAATCCTTTTTCGTGTAACCATGGAAACAAAAAGTCTTTCGAGTTCGATGTACAGCGCTGATTTCCCCGCTTTCTGTTTTGTTTCATTTTCAGCACATGATGTAAGGCGTTCGTGTCAGTTGTGCAGCTATCACGCTTAGTTTAATATTTCTTTTTCGGGAAGTCTTCCTCCCGTGCGTTGTCTCAGGCTGTTCTAGTCATTCACTATCACTTTCAACCCCCCCCCCCCCGTCCGTGCTTTATCCCCTCCCCAATCCCCTCCCCCCCCCCCCCCCCCGTCCGTGCTTTATCCCCTCCCCAATCCCCTCCTCGCCATAGAGTTATGGTGACAAACAGAGGCTTGTGAAACCCCATGAATTCTGAGAATTCAGTGGCACATAGCACACGTCCCAGGTTTGGAGTCTCCCCGGCAGTTTTTGGCATCAGTAGTGCCGAATTGCCTAAAGTGCCCTTTACGTGGACGATTTTCCATTTTCATACCTGTTATTTAATGACAATAAAGTCTTTTTGAATTTGAATTTGAAACTGACGATGAAATAAACTGATTTCCTTATGAAAATACAAATGATTAAAAAACTGCAACACAACGACAAAAACAGCAACAGAAAGAAAGAAAGAAAGAAGAAAAAACAGAAAAAGGAAAAAAAAGATAAAAGAAAGAAAGAAAGAAAGAAAGAAAGAAAAAGCTCACCTGGTTGATCACTTTGGCACACTCCCCGATGGACCCTCCTCCGCCAGTGTCCACATGCACGCAAACCGCTGATTGGCTGCGCTTCGAGGCCGGCCCCTGCCCAAAGATGTCTCTCAGCACCATCTTTATCCACGGTTCCATCTTCATGTACACGGGGATGCCCGTCACAACCAGCAGAGCGACCATGGCGATAAGTATCCCAACAGCCATTTGCTTCTGCATCGAAGTTTTTTGTTGGCTTCCGCCATTTCTTTCAGCTGGCACCTGTCTGAAGGGAGGGAGCGTAAAGTGTCACTGGCTGCCACAATTTCGCATGTTGAACTGTCGTCTGCAGATGAGTATCTAACGGACGGTATCACTTCGTAAGGCCGAGAGCCGCCTAGAGACGCCGGATAGATAGACTGTGAGCTACTCATATTTGCCTTCTCGCAAACTCAAAGTTCGTAACTAATCCACAAATTGAAGTCTCAAAGAGTTCGCAAGCTGTTTTTGAAACTAGACTCTCAGTGTCTATATGTTGTCAGCCTATGGTGCTGTTCGATCAAACTCGAGTCGATAAATGCTTGAAATGCTGTCTGTCTCGACGATTTTGTAAACATTGCTCGTCATGTCGTGAACTTTCAGTTTACAAATTTCTCAGTTGCCCGTTACGTAATCGTTGCGTGTAGCCAATCTCCTCTTGTGGGTTAGTTTTATAAATATTATGAAATAGTCAAACTCAGTCAATGTTTGTCCGGAATTTGTCAGGAATATCCAGTAGTACAACAGTGATTTCCGAAGTAGGGACAGCACCAACCTGCATCGCTGTCACTATTTTAGAACTGAATTTATGTGCATGCGCGGCCGGTTTTCCTTCCACACTTCATTGGCTAATTCGCTAATGCCGCACAAATCATCCTGATATACGAGATGCATAGCGCTGTGACAGAAATAGGCACAAACTTTCCCTATAGCTTAATACAGCTTCAGTCAGTTCACTTCCCGTTTCCGAAAATGATTCGCGTAGTATTGCCGCCCGGCTACACTGTGACTCGTTCCCGTGACAATAATAATTCCCTCAGTTGAAGCTTGACTTCAGCAATGGGCGCATTCTAGTTTTCCTTTAGCAGTTCCTAGAATTCAGCTATAATTTCAGATTCAACAATCGACCAGTTATCTGAAAGCGAGTCAGTCTCTTCTCACTTTCTCACGTTCAGTTTTTCAATCAGTCTCAGTCTTTGCTAAACTGACTTTGTTTCAGTGGTCCAGTTCAGCCAGTGACCTCAATGATCTAATATATCTTCCTGTAGGGCTACGTACAATCGATTTCCTTATTCAGGGTTAGCCTAATGACCAAATACAGAACACGTCTTGTTCGCGCTGATGTGACTGATGCGGCCTATCCGTATCAGCCAGTCAGTCTGCTCAATATACACTCTTCAGCCGATAAGTCGCCAAGTACTCGGCGTATTACAGTATGCTAAACTCAGTGTACACGCGGTTACTGGCACGAATGTAAACGGGTACACAGTGCTCTCGCTTGACTCGGAGAGTTACAGTCTTACTGACCTGTGTGACTTGAGACTTGCGTTGATGAGCTGGTACTTCACTGAGCCTTAAAGCCGCACGAGCAATCTCAGTGTCACTGCTTGCGCCGGCTTTACTGGTAATCTTGAATCACTTCGACTCATCTACATGCAGTTACGGATGTCAGCGTCGACTGAGTTTGGAAGTCAAGTCAGTCAGCACCTCGACTGAATATTACAGTCGCTTAGCTAATCTTGTCTTTGACTGACAAAAATCGGAAAGGCCCGCTCAGACGTGGCACTGTGGCAAAGCGTCGGCAGGTTTCACACTGGTTGTCTATAAATAACTTCGAGTCATTATGATGCGCTGGGAGCAGGTGAGGCAAAACCAACGCGCCTGGCAACGGCCGTAAGAGTTGGAAGTCGAAGGAATAACCTTATCGGGTTTTCGTATCAATGTCCAGTCAGTGCAGTCACACTGCGAGCTTACGTACGGTAAGGCGGCAAAGGCCTGCACTGACACTGAGCAGTTCTAACACACTGCTGCTGGCACATTGCAAGTACTGTGTTCTTTCGTCAGTAGTCACACAGGTGTATCATCGTACAAGTAAGCTGGGAAAACCTGAAACTCTACATACGCGGTCAGTCTATAATTATTTCATGAGAGAGCTGAGCAGCGGCCGGCCGGCGTCACTTCAGGCATGTCTCAAAACCTGTTTGGTAAATCTCATTAATTAATCATTGGTTAAATCACTTCCGCTGCAAAATAAACTTGAGTTCGTTCATTCTTTCGTTCGTTCAGCGGTTCAACTGAAGTCCCGATGGCAAGTATATTCGTTGATGACTGTGTTCAGTCCCCCGAAGAGTCGAAATATTTTTTTTTCTTCTCTTTCACGGGTTCTTTGAAAACAAAGTTGAAGGCATATCACTTCAGCAGTATTTAAAAATCACTTCAACGGTTCATTCGCCAGAGGTCAGGCGGGGTCAGTTCAGGTCACTGTCACCCAAGCTGATGTCAGTAAAACTGTGTTTGCCTCTGGCTTCCAAGCTGTTTCTCAGTCAGTCCTGCAGCACAGTTCAGTACGAGTTCAGTTACCACTGATTCCGTGACGCGCTTTTTGTCTACGTACAGATCATTCAAGTTACGCGTGATTTATAGGTTGTTCAATTCAACTTTATTTTCTTTGAGCAGCAGATTTCTCTGTTAAATCGATTATCTGAAACACAAACTAAAGAGCTGAGTTCAGTTCAGGTTATAACATTTTCCAGTCTTTTAGTGCACCGCAAAACTATTCTCTTGATCAGGTACACTGGTAGTCACATTCAACACACACCACGCTGATGTCAGTAAAACTTGTTTGTTTTCTCTCTCTCTCTCTCTCTCTCTCTGGCTTCCAAGATGTTTCTCAGTCAGTCCCGCTACAGCACAGTTCAGCACGAGTTCAGTTACCACTGATTCCGTGACGCGCGCGCTTTTTGTCTGCGTACAGATCTTTCAAGTCAACAAGTTATGCGTGATTTTTTAGGTTGTTTCTCTATAGAGAAACAACTTTATTTTCAGTTTGAGCGGCAGACTTCTCTCTAAAATCGATTATCTGAAACACTAACTCAAGAGTAGAGTTCAGTTCAGGTTATAACATTTTTCAGTCTCTTAGTGCACCGCTAAACTATTCTCTTAATCAGATACAACCGGTAGTCACATGTATACACATTCACTGAACGCACGCCACCGCCAACACGTAGCCTTTTTCCCTAAACTTTCCAGGGGGAAACGGTCAGGGACTGTGCATTTTTATTCGCTCCCCTGACTAGGCCTGCTCAGCTACTGGCGGGATATTACCTCACCAAGCCGGCGACCGCCGCGCGGGGCAACACAGGGGGATTTTCGTCGCGCGACTGTAAACTGGTTCACTTTCGCCGCCTTGTAAATGGGTCAGGGTTGTTTTTACGAGAAACACTACGCGACTCTCGCGTGGCGCGCATGCGCTTAGCGTTGTAAACAGCAATACTCTAAGGGGACGGATAAGTAGGTGGACGCTGCAAGGGAGAAAACTGTGTCCTGTACTAGTGAAAAGGGTGATCACAAGATCCAGCTGTTCCTACTTGCTAAATTTCTGGCAATAGAAAGCCTGTATCAGTTAAATTAACAGGGGGTCGATGTGAGAGGTGCAGAAAACGTGGGTTCAAACAACTAATGTGTGTGTGTGTGTGTGTGTGTGTGTGTGTGTGTGTGTGGTGTGAGTCACGGTGTGTGTGTGTGTGTGTGTGTGTGTGTGTGTGAGTGCGAGTGCGTGCGTGCACTGTGATGTGTGCGTCGGTGCGACATCAGTGTCAGTGTGTTGTGTGTGTGTGTGGTGTGTGTGTGTGACTGTGCTTGCGTGTGTGGGTGCCGCGTGCACGGCTGACGGTGATGTCGGTGTGTGTGTGTGTGTGTGTGTGTGTGTGTGTGCGTGTCGGCCCGGTGTGTGTGTGTGTGTGTGTGTGTGTGTGTGTGTGTGTGTGAGTGCGAGTGCGTGCGTGCACTGTGATGTGTGCGTCGGTGCGACATCAGTGTCAGTGTGTGTGTGTGTGTGTGTGTGTGTGTGTGTGTGACTGTGCTTGCGTGTGTGGGTGCCGCGTGTGTGGGTGCCGCGTGTGCGGGTGCATCCGTGCACGGCTGACGGTGATGTGTGTGTGTGCGTGTGTGTGTGTGTGTGTGTGCCACGGTGTGTGTGTGTGTGTGTGTCTCTCTCTCTCCAAGTTGTAGGCCCTATAGCCATCTCAGTCTCATTTCTCATAGGACGTCTTGCCCTGGGTGATTTCGAGGCGCGCACAAACAGCTAGATGCTTGTGGACATCACGTGTAACTATGACAGCTTCAACAACCTGGTGGGGGGGGGGGCGGGGAGGGGGGGGCGTAGGTATGTCTTTTTGTTGGGAAGGGGATGGGGTTCGTACAACGGATAGCTAATTCGAATGGGACGGGCTTGGTTGGTTTAGACTTTAGACCATGACTCACACGCTGTACGACTTCCGTATAATGTGTGACAGTCACACTGAAACAACTATTCTTGCAATGACCTTATTTTGTATGTGTGTTTATTTTGCTAATCACCGTACATTTTCAAACGTACCAATACACATGCAAGCTTTCATTTCTACCTAAACCTTCGTTTGCACTCCGGACATCACACAAATTTGAAACAGAAACACAACTGCTGAAAATAACTGCAGAAAAATGCATCCTTTGAAAGCAAGTGTAAGTTGAAAATGGTGTCGCGACCCGGCATGTGCAATGGCGCGAATCTAGTGTGTCTAGCTGATTTAGGTCTTCAGTGTTGACGAAAGTGTATTCATTATGCGCGTCACTTCACGGCTGCAAAGGGTGAACCCATCGCTTAAGCGCCTCACTGACTCTTTAATGGTCTGCAATCTCAGCAAGAAGGCAGCAAACATAGCGGGTTTTTTTTTTGTTTTTTTTTTAAACTACGACTCCTTCGACTGTGCATAATCCAGGCAACTCTGTAACAGTTGCAGAGTTTTCAGCGCTTTCGGGGGACCCTTAAAAAGCCAGAGCACGAGTTTGCCGTGACATTATTTGGCTTTTGGTCAGTGAGCGAGACACATCGCTACAGTGTCTAGCGTGTGTTGAGTGCTGCACGATCTATCTCGCTCAGTGTCAAAACGCAGCAAAACTGAGCTGTGAAATCAGCTGCCTTTGGCTTTTATTGGGGTTTCAGGGACGCTGAAAACTCTGCAATTGTGACAGAGTTGACTGTGCTTGCACGGTCGACTCTGTACATTTTTCACACTTCGGAAAGCTTTTTGTTGGGAGCTTAGATCTTTAAGCCGAGGTTGCTCGTGCATTTGCCGTTGCTGTATTTTGGTCTATGATGTCAATAGTTTGTTCTACTTTTCCCTACTGTCAATGGCGTTGGTTCCTCTCCTAGGCTTGTCGTAAAATGTGGAGGTGGGTGGGGGGGTGTTAACGTCCTTTTCCACCACATAAGGGTGATATCAAAGAGCGGGGCAACGAGAAAAAAGGCCAGCACAAATATTTGGCTCCAGCCGGCGGGAATCGACTCACGACCCGAGCATTGAGAGTCCAACGCTCTACCATTCGGCCACCCCGGCTCCCTCGTAAAATGTGGAACGCACGGTTGGAAAATTTGTTTGAGATAACAAGACAACTTACAACTTTCTCAGTTCCATGTTTGTTCGAGGTTCCCGGCTGGGGCCAAATATTTGGTGCTGGCTTTTTCGTCGTTGCCCCGTCTTTGATATCACCCTATATGGTGGAAAAGGACGTTAAACCCCCCAAACACCCACCCTTGTTCGAGGTTGTCATCAGAGTTGAATCTTCTTGGCAGCGTGTAAATGTAATTTATTTTAATACTCTAATTTTGAATCAGCTTTGATTTGTAACTCAGACTCTGGCTATACATTTCAGTTCCTTAGTGGCTTGCGCGGCTTTAAGCCCTAACAAACTCACTCACTCACTCAGTTCCTTAGCCCTATACCTGAATGATAACAACACCAGAGTAGAGGTGGATTCCTGAGAATATCAGGTTTTTTTTATATTATTATCAAGGGCCATAAAGGACGGTGGCGTGATCTTGTTCCCGTGTGCAAACAGCGTCAGTCGACGGGTACCTGCATTGAATAAGCGACATTCATTTTGTATTGTGTGTGTTTCTCCGGCTAAAGGTGAAGGCTTTACTTTTTCTTTAACACTCCCCCCCCCCCCCATGGGCTTTGTTGGTCACCGCCTGTGTATGCCAGCTATGGGCAAAGATTTTAAAGAAAATGTTTTATATTCCTACTAAACTTAACGCTGCACATGACACCCGAGAAATCCCCCCCCCCCCCAAAAAAAAAAAAAGCCAAACCAAACCAAACCAAAACACAAAAAACACAAAAAAACCACAAAAAAACATAAAAAAATAAACCAAAAAACCCAAACCAACAAACAAACACAAAACTTTTTTTTAACAATCCACAGTCAACGACTCATGTGTAGGGTAACTTTACACAAATACGTAAAAGTACACATTGGCATCGAAACCACCTACACACAAAATAAATAAATAAATAAGACACATTCGAAAACGGTCCCACACTGCCCCCAGCACATAATTATGTACATTTATAAAGCATTTATTTCAATGTTCGTCTTCTATCCAAAACTGATTTCAATCTGCTGATGTACAAAAGTCAAAAGCTGACTTTCCCACTTTGGGAACTTACTGTGTGAAAGACCTTTTCACGAATTTACCGTGATCTGCAAAAAAAAAAGGACATAAGTCTCATGGAGTTGATAGGCGCTTATGTCCCTTGTCGAGATAACGGCAGAATGAGCTGTATGAACAATGCCGACATATTATACTGATGAATCTCTTACAGTGGACTTCGGATATAAGAACAGCGCCGGGGCCAGCATTTGGGTGTCCTTATAAGCGAGGGTTCTTATAAGCATACCTCGGATATAAGGTCAGTTGTGCTAGTGTGTGTTCTTATAACCAAGGAAAGAAGAAAATATTGTGGACAAGCTAAAAAGAGTCGTACATCGACCTCTAATGGTCTGTGTGCGTGCGTGCGTGCGTGCGTGTGTGTGTGTGTGTGTGTGTGTGTGTGTGTGTGTGTGTGTGTGTGTTGTGTGTGTCCACGGCAATCTCTTGCTTGTTTAAGCCTTTGCGTCAATGAAGTGGAACTTGCTGGTTGGCTTGATCTCGATGCAATATAGTTTACTTCTTTTGCGTACGTGAAACATAAATTTAATGCAAATAACTCTAGAAGTTATGTAACAATAGCTGTCTTAATGAAAATTAGAGAGAGAGAGAGAGTTACGATCACATTTTGACAAAATGACTTTAAAGAATTCAAGGATACAATGAAATTTATTGGCCAAGTTTTCAACAACAACAAAAAACAAGATGGCCAGACATTCAAATGTGTTCCCAGTCTACGGCGTTCGCAGGGGAAAATAACGGTTTTTAACGACCCCTCCCCCTCCCCGCTCCTCCCCTCCCCACTCCACAAACTCACTTGCCACTATCCATCTGTCTCTCTGTCGGGTTGTTAGTGTAAGTGTTTTTTGGAAATTCCGGGAAATGAAACGAAACGAAAATGAACCTAGCATAACTTCTACTTTCGGTTCTTATATCCGAGGGGAGGTCGTGTTGGGAACAAGCCGATGGTGTCTTTACAAGCGAGGGTTCCAAAATAGAATAATCGCAGACTTCCTAGAAATGATCATTCCTACTTGCGGTTCTTATATCCGAGGAAAGTTTGATGTGGGGACCTAGCAAGTGCTGTCCATATAAGCGATGAACCCTATATCAGAGGGTTCTTCTATGCGAGTTTTAATAAGTGATCACAAAGAACAACTTTGGCAGGGACCTGCTTTGGGGTGTCCCTATAAGCGATGGTTCTTATATCGGAGGTCCTTATAAGTGGAGTCCACTGTATTAGCTGACTCACCTGATAATTTTTTTGTTTTCTGAAAAAAAAAAATCGACAAATTTCCTGACACGGAGTCTCTGCAATTGTGTCGCTATGGAGACAATGCACTGAAAGGAGGAAATAACACTGATAACGATGTATGGGGATTAGTCAGATATTTGTTACTGAAGAAAACCTGTGAAGACCTTATTTGGTCATTGCAAACAGCTGTAATAATTATTATTCTAGGCCTATCTGTTTTATGATTGCTTACGCACGCACACACACACACACACACACACCACACACACACACACACACACACACACACACACACACCATGCACACACATGCACACACGCGCGCGCGCACACACACACACACCCACACACACCACACACACACACACACACACATGCACACACGCGCGCGCGCACACACACACACACACACACACACACACACACACACACACACACACACCACGCGCGCGCACACACACCACATATACTATCTATTTTATAATTGCTTACACACACACACACACACACACACACACACACACACACACACACACACACAAACACACACACAACACACACACACACACACACACACACACACACACACACACACACACACACACTGAACAACCAAATGGAAAACTCATTATAAGAAGACGTACGCGTGAGATGTTTCTGGTCGCAATTTTACTTGCAACTCGTTCAGATCACTAAAGGCCACTTAAGGCCACTATTACGCAATCTGCAGCGGCCTAGCGGGAAGGCCCACTCCTTGTGTAACAGTGGCTTGAAGTGGCTCCTACTGGGGTCCAGTGGCTTGTTCTGTTTAACCTGTCGGGTTTGGGATCTTAGGAGTTCATATCTGGGCGGTCGGTGGTCTAGTGGTTAAGAGACCTGTCACCAATGCGATAGGTCGGGGGTTCGAGTCACACTCGGGGCAAAGAATTTTTCCTTCTCGTGTGTGGCACCGTTCATTCGGGCCGATCGTCGGGGGTTCTCTCCGGGTACTCCGGCTACCTCCCCCCCCCACCCCCCGCTTTGGAAATGTTCAGCCCACCAAATCTGAAAAAATAAATGCAAATCTAAATTCCGAAATTTAAATAGCTGAGCTGACCCTTCGCACCACGTGACTGTCATGTGTTTATGTCCAGTGTGTGAGAGAATGCGTGTGATTCACGTGGGCGTGCGCGTTGGGTTCAGTTCGCGGCGCCTTGAGCCGAGTCACGAAATTGGGTGACGCGCCTTTACAATACCAGTTATTATTATTATTATCTGAAAATTCCCACGTCATTCAATTTTATTGTGTACAGTTTCAAGGTGAACCCAAACAAAGCGTTGCCATGAGCGTGTCACTAATTGTTTCGTCTAGTGGCAGGTGGCAGAATAATGACTAATGATACTGGAATATCATGGTTTAGCTGCAGGAGATGAGAATTACTTTCTGTTGTTATAATAATAGAGTGAGTCATAGCGTATCGTCTCGGTGCTTTCTCCAAACATCCATAAGAACAATGACTACCGTTCATTAGACGTGTCAAAGCAGGCCTAATTCAGTGTAGGCACGTACGCTTGTTTCTATTAATAACTCAGTAGCCGCGATCGCAGGGAAGGAAAGTGTGTCAGGGTTGTGTAACACCTAATTGTTTTAATAATAATAATAATAATGAATATGGTATAGGCGCTTACCCAATTTCATGAATCGGCTCAAAGCGCCGCGAACTGAACCCAACACGCACGCTCACGTGAATACACATACACATTCTCTCACACACTGGACATAAACACATTGCAATCACGTGGTGCAAAGGGTCAGCTCAGCTATTTAAATTTCGGAATTTAAAAATTGCATTTATTTTTCAAATTTGGTGGGCTGAACATTTCCAAAGCAGAGGGGGAGGAGGCCGGAGTACCCGGAGAGAACCCCGACGATCCCGACGGCCCGAATGAAAGGTGCCACGTACGAGAAGGAAAAATTCTTTGCCCTGAGTGGGACTCGAACCCTCGACCTCTCGCATTGGTGACAAGCCTCTAGACAACCGACCGCCCCACTGGACGTACTGTGTTTTGACAGTGTCATCGACCAGAATCTCATAAAATGGTCGCAATCACCAAATCGAGCATCGCCTCATTCGCTTAGAGATTTAACGCTGGCATTTTTCGCCCAGTTGTCAACCGGCCGTATTTACCTACAAAGTGAGACAGAGATGCCGGCGTCAACCTAAGGGCATGGTCGTCATAATTATTATGTATTTATGTGCTAATATCATGGGTTCAAATCCCGGATGGGGCCTGGTATTTGTGGTGGGCTTTTTTTCTGGTTGCCCCGTCTTTGATATCACCCACACGTTGTGGAAAAATATTCTAAATTCCCAGACTCACCCTTCCCAAAGACAGGCACAATGTTCTCTCTCTCTCTCTATGTGTGTGTGTGTGTGAAAGAGAGAGAGAGAGAGAGATTTTTTTTCTTTCGAGTAATTTTTTTTTTTTTTTTGCCATTGGTTTTTTTTTTTTCTTGTATTTTCCTTTAATCTTGCCATTGTAGTCTTTTGTTTTTGTAGCAACGGCTGATTGAAAAATAATCATTGTTTGGTTAAATCACTTCCGTTTGGAAAATAAAGTTCGTTCGTTCGTTCGTTCGTTCGTTCTCTCAGGTGTCATCATTGTGTTTGGTCATCTTGGTGGTGCAAGGTCGTGACAGGCAAATCCTGTATTGCACTAAACAAACAATCAGTTCAAGCTAACACAATGGAAATGGCAATGTCAAAACGGCAACGATCACGTGTTGTGTTTTTTTTCCCCCCAATAGTAGACAACTCCACACCTGTCCATCATAACGTGCGAGCCCCCAGAATTCAGCCAATCGCGTCCCGCGGCATAATGAGCACAACACATGGCATATGATCTGGCATACTTTCTTGCCAAACGCTACGAACACGGGAACACGTGTAGTTTGATGTGACTGAAAAGTGGAAAGAAAGCATTAAGTCCATTGACGCCATTTGAGGGGAGAGAGAGAGAGAGAGAGAGAGAGAGAGAGAGAGACCAATCCCTTTCATCTCGAATTTATCCGTTTTTCCATAAAATGACATCATGGACGTATTGTGTTTTGCAAATACAGGGCAGAGTAAAGGGGCTGGGTTTTGGCCTCGTCTATGTGTTGTGTGTGTGTGTGTGTGTGTGCGCGGGGGGGGGGGGGGGGGGGGGGCCTTCGAGGAGGTGTAAGGCGGGTTGGGGTAGGGCTTGAGAAATAGCGTGGGGTGGGCATGAGGGATGGGTGGGGGAGGGGGGGGGGGTCGGGGGGGGGGGTCGGGGGGGGGGGGGGGTCGGGGGGGGGCGGTGTGTACAAACTCCGATAGCTCTCCCGTGATCAAGGAAGTCTATGAAAAGAGGGGGTGCAGGTGGGGTGGCGGAGGGTGTAAGGGGGGTTGCGATAGGGGTTGGGAAATACCGTGGCGTGGACATAGGGGAAACTGCCTGCAAAAATTGAGGTAGCTCTGCTATGATCAAGGATGTAAGTCTTCCAGGAGAAGACCCTGACCAAAGGTGATTTGAAAGCGTCTGGCCACGTCACATGATAAGGGCTGTTTATGGTGCATAGTTTGTGTGGCAACGGACGATGAGGTTGACAAATAAAATAAGAACATCTGGACGATAATTATGTGTTTTCCCTCACTTTTATCAACACCTTTCTTCCTTCTTCAGAGATAAAGGCCTTCTTCGGTGCATTGTGTGTATGATAACATGTTTGACAATAAAACAACAACAACAAAACGACAACGAAACTAGGCAGTTTTTTGGTACTTCTTCGCAAAACAACAAAACTGGACAGTTTTTGTCACTTCTTCGGAGAGCCCCCCTCCCCCCATTTCCCTTTCTCTCAGGCGTTTCCTGGGCTCTCTCTCTCTCTCTCTCTCTCTCTGGGAGCCGATTGGTAGAGCGTTGGACTCTCAATGCTCGGGTCGTGAGTTTCGAATCCCGCCGGCTGGGGCCAGCTATTTGTGCTGGCCTTTTTTCTCGTTGCCCCGTCTTTGATATCACCCTTACGTGGTGGAAAAGGACGTTAAACCATTGAACACACACACACACACACACACACACACACACACACACACACACACACACACACACACACACACACTCTCTCTCTCTCTCTCTCTTCTTTTTCGTCTTCCCATATCCTCCTTTCTGATAAACAGCCACGTGGGGATATCTTAGCTCAGCGGTATTTCCGCTGCACTGAGATGCACCTGCAGAATAACAGTTACTGTACGGGTGTGCATATCACATTTGACAGTTCAAAGATACAAACGATATCTTTAGTCACCGTTTGTCTGCTCGCAGTAGTATTACAGAGTGATGTCACATGGCTATGAACTATTTTGTATTCGTTGAGTAAGGTTGGTCGCCAAATGATTGTAGGGTCGTTTAGTTAAAAGGGACTGGCGTAGCAAGAAGAAGGAAGATAGAAAGAACAAAACAAAGAAAGAAACGAAGAAGGATATAAAAACACAAGCTTGCAAGCAAACAAATGAAATGATGATTCGTTTTTTTTTTTTTGTTTTTTTTTTTTTTTTTGTTTTTTTTTGTCTCCCCCCCCCCCCATCCCCCTAAACTTTGCAGTAATTGATGCACTTTACACGTACTTTTTGCCTTTCTTTCCTACCCCTGGCACCCGGCCTTTCCCAGCTCTCCCCCCCCCCTCCACCCCTTCCTAGTACCCTCTTCTTCCCTGTACAGATCAAAAAGGTCATCGAAGGCCAGCCAATTGTAGGTTTGGTTTTCGTCTTGCAGATCTAGGTTAAGACTCCCGACAGCATCTTCAGTTTCCTGAAAGAGGTCAACCTGTTCTATAAATTATAGACTTCAAATATTCAGTCTTTCACTGACCACCTATGTTAAATTTTATAGTCCACAAAGAAGTCTCATTTAGACCCGATAGATTTTTCATATTTATTTACATCTTGTTTTAATGCGGGAATTTTTATGTTTTATAGGACCTGGCAGGAAGGGACTTTCATGAGCCTTTGTTGCTTGCACGACGTTAAGCCCTAAATAACTAACTAACTAACTCTAGGTTAAGACTTTTGTATCGTGATGTCATGATACCTGTCAACTGGAAAATTTCCGAGAAGCGGAGAGGTTTACACTGGGAACCTGCAAGGAATTTAGACTACCCAGAAAGAATACATGTCAGTTCTTGCCCCCCCCCCTTTCCCCCCTCTCCCCCTTGTTAGTACCATGACTATAATTATCATGCACACATTGTGCACACGGTTACACAATCGGCAGGTACAGATTTTCTGTTCAGAGTCCTTTAAAGGGGCATGCAGTCCGTATGATTTGTATGCACACAAACTGATCTGAGCTGTTATCGCTGTAATCTAGCCATCATCACACCACCGAGACACCTGAACATTGACAGCGTCTGTAATGCTGGCACTGAGCCAACAGAAGCGTACTCGATGACGCGGCGACCACACTGAGCGCTTCAGTAGGGGTGTTACAACAGTCGTAGAATGTGAATGTTTCACCGCTCGCGCAACTGAGTGCAAACAATATTGTATCGCATTAATAGCTGTACTCATCATCACGATAGCGTATTTAGAGCGTATACTGATTCATGTTGCCGTGGTGCCTGCTGTTTTAGGATGTGTTCTGTGAGCGTGTGAGTGAAGTGCGAATGCGCGATGAGTTGATGTATTATTTTGTAATTATTATTATTATTATTATTATCATCATCATTATTATTAAACGACACTCTTTTCCTGACGTTCCCATGTCATGCACCTCGCAATGCTTCTTATCCTCCTTCCGAGCTACCCTGGCACCCATTCCACCCCCCCCCCTCCCGTCCCTACTCTTACCTCCACCCACCCCGATTCCCAAATCCCCTCCCCCCCACCCCCACCCTTTGCGTGTACAGAGCCAACGTGCGTATTCTTGCGGATCAATGAATAGTAGCTTCGGTTCCGTCTTGCAGCCCAAACTTAACACCCACGGCATGTCTTCCTTATTGTGGTGTCTTTACCTGTCATAATAATCTCTAGCCCAAGGCGAAGATTTCCCAGAAATCTGGGAGTTTTTACACTGTGAACCTGTGTGGGGTAGTCACCACACAAAAATTTACATTTCAGTTCGTCCCACCCTCCCCCTTCACCCCTCCTCAAAGCCCCTCCAAACAGTCCTGAGAAAATGCAGAGTAGCGTTCATTAAACAGATCATAGATCTTCTGTATGGATCCCGTTGCCGTCAAACAACAACTGTAAATGAAAACTGACAACAGCGAGCGTCACCAGAAAAAAAAGAAGGGGACAAAAAGACATGCAAATAACAAGGAGGAAATTCTGTCGAGTAATTGTGGGTAGTTTCGATAGAAGGTGTAGTGGATTTAGATAACCGGAAAAACGCAAAGTAATGCGTTGGATTGCGTGATTAACTGATTGATTGAGTGAGTGAGTGGGGTGGTTGGTGATGGTGGTGGTGATGGTGGCGTTGGTTGGGGAGGGGGAGGAGAGAAGAAAGAACAGCTGAAAGATTAACATTTTCGCGTGACCTGGAAAGGTTACCGTGTCTTCAGGAAGGTTTGAAAAGTCTGCCACGCGTTGCATTTTCGCCAACAAAAAAAAAAGAAGTGAAAAGCGAGTTCTCCTTTTCTTTTGACATTTCAAGGAAAGGCTAAAACGAAAGTGAAAATCAACATCACAAGAACTTGAACTCAGTCAGGTCATGACCCATCTACACCCTTGAGCTTATCCTAGATAGGACACACTGTACGTCAGTCAATGTTTATCTCGCATTTCTTGTCTGCTTGCCAGCTGTCACGTGTTTGTTTTTTTTGTTTTTGTTTTTTGTGTAAGCAGTGCACCTTTGTTGTTGACGAAGGACATGCAGACCAAAATGTTGATCTGGTTGATCTGAGTATTGTTGGGTGTATGGTATAGTATGGTAGACTTCTCCTCGGCGCACGTATCCATCTCTACTGAGATGCTCATGGAAACTGGAAAGCCAGTGAAAGCCTGCTGCCGCTAAGCGCTACTTTATGTGCAAACCTCCACCCTGCTATTCACTCTGGTGCGTGCGACAGTATTTCTACCACGCCACCGGCCACAGCCTACTCTTCTTCGAAAGATGAACGTGGGACTTTTAGCGTGCGCACTTGATATTCATTTCTGTGTGTGTGTGTGTGTGTGTGTGTGTGTGTGTGTGTGCACTGTTCCAACCGATCTTTTCCCGAAACCCCGTGACCTGATCACACGAACACGCAGAAATTCTTTTTTTTGTTTTGTTTTTTAAATGACGTTGTTGGAAACCGTGCTAAGTACACAACTTCCTGGGCGCAAAAGTAGGCACTGTCCTAACCGATCTTTCTTGAAAGACTGTGACTCGATCTCACGTGAACACTCAACAGCCAGTGTCAATACAAAAATTATGGCGTTAATGGCAAAAGTGATATGTACACCACTATACCCGGGCCTTGTTTGCTTCGGGGTGACACTGGCCCCGTTTACATTAGCTTAAAATACCGCCCTGAGAGCGCTCTGAGAGCACCCTGTCGCGTTTACACTTGGACAAACCGATCCGAAAGCGCACCGCTCTCAGACTACCTACAGTGGGTAGTCTAAGGGCGCTCTAGCTTAGGGCGCTTTCGTCACGTCACGTGGGGCCCTGTGTCACCGTAGCAACAGGCCATTTTTGCAAATGGCGAAAGATCGTTTTTTTTTTTTTTCTGCCAGGCATACAAAAACACGTGCTTTCTGGGCGCTGCCATCTTAAATATGTCACATTCCTCGAGAGCACGTGACATATCAGCTCCCTTTCCACGATTGGGTAATGTAAACGCCGTGGAGCGCTCTCAGTGCGGTGCGCTTTACGGGCGCCCTCAGAGCGCTCTGTAATGTAAACGGGGCCAGTTGTGACCCGATCTCACGTGAACACGCAGCAGTCAGTTTCAATACAAAAATAATGGCGTTATTGGCAAACGTGTTATGTACACAACTATACCCTGGCCTGATTTGCTTGGGGTGACACTGATATCGCTGATAACCTGAATCCGGTTTCAGGCATAAGTACATACATGTCAACAATGTTTATCAGGTAAGTGGGTCTGACCTTTGTTGGGATTCCCAGACTGTGCTGTAATTAGGTGCTAGGTATTTACCTTGGTAATTATACTCTCTAGAACGCCTACTTCAGTAATAGTACACCACTTTGTTTTATAGCGAAGGGCTCAGATTCTCAGCAAGTACTTGCGACCTCTTGTATACGCGGTCTACGGATAGAGACCAGGAGCCGGGGTGGCCGAATGGTAGAGCGCTGGACTTCCAATGTTCGGGTCGTGAATTCGAATCCCGGCTGGAGCCAAATATTTGTTCTGGCTTTTTCATCGTTGCCCCGTCTTTGATATGACCCGTTTGTGGTGGAAAAGGACGTCAAACCCCAAACACCCACACCCCGAATAGAGACCAATTGGATATTGATTATCAATGCACGCATGGGCCTTGATCAGATGCGGCTGAGATTAACTCTTAAAAGCCCATACAAAAATCGCAATTTTACTTGAAATCTTCGGATCACTAGAAGCCACTATTATGCAATCCGCAGCGGTCTCGGGCCAAGCGGGGAAGGCCCACGCCTTGCGTAATAGTGGCTTGTAGTGGCTTGAAGTGGCCCCTTCTGGTCTGCAGTGGCTTGTTTTTGTTTTTTTAACCGGTCTTATCGTACAGGGGGCAGGGGGTGCTCGGGCTCGGGCTTGGGCTTATAAACTTTAAGAAATAGCTTCAGGTGGTAAACAGACGTAGACTTGGACTCGAGATCAGCAGACCTTAGGTTCGAATCCCAACAAGGCCAAAATTTGTACAGCCCTTTGTTCAGTTCCCCCGTCTTTGAAATCTCCCGCGCTGTGGACAACCCCTCAAACCACCGACACATCGCGTCATTATCTGCAGCGTCAGTCTACATGTACACAGCCTCTGACAAGGCAATCGGCAATGTTAAGGCGATGTCACACTGAAAACATGTTTTGAAAGGCAAAACGCCCGAAACATGCTTTCCGAAACAATACATGACACACGTGAAAACAAGCAAGCGCGCGTCTAAGGCGAGAGAGAGAGATGATGATGATGATGATGAAACTTTATTTATCAACGGTAAAAGTTTTGACAGAAATTCGCCAGTTTGCAAACTTGCCGTTGCTAATACTACAGAGACTATCTACTAAGGAAAAAAGGGAGCAAAATATAAAAGGTATCATGCACTAAACTACAAGAAACAAAACCATAGAGAAAAACGTCCATCAGGTCAAAACGCATTCACACACACGTACGACCTTTGTAAACACAAATCATTGATATAATACTGAATTGATGTAAAATAGAAAATCAAAATAACAAGTTGCCGCGTAACGTACGTTACGTGCGATCCATCAGGTACTGTTTGAGTGCACGCTTAAACGTAGAAGTAGATATATTTAGTTTCAGGTGTGAAGGGAGAGAATTCCATTGTAATGCTCCAGCGAAGGAAAGGCTTGTTTTGAATAAATCAATACGGGGTAATGGTAAGCGCAGGATGCCATTCCTCGAGGTCCTCACATGCTGCTGATTTAAATTAAAAAGAGTTTCCAGATATGGTGGCATTGTCTCGTTGAAGATTTTATGTATGAATACACACTTATTGTAAGTAAGCTGGTGTTCAAGGCTAAGAAGATTAAGTTTTTTAAATTTTTCGCTAGTTGGGAGAGGTTCTGGAAGAACCATTTTAACAGCTCTCTTGTAAAGCGAATTGAGTCTGGCCATGTGGACATCGCTGCACCCGTCCCAAACAGTGGAGGCATAAGTAACATGTGAGGTTATATGTGCGTTAAAAAACAGCTTTCGGCTATGGATATCAGTTATGTGCCTTAGCTGAGAAAGTAAATATACATTTTTCGAAAGAGTTTTACACAGAGCATTTATTTGGGCCTCCCATTTCAGCTGATCGTCAACAATGACACCTAAAAATCGATGGTTTGTAACTTGCTGAACCGGCTGGCCGTTCAGACAAAGGTTTAATGGGGACAGATGGCGCTGATGTTTTTGCCGCGTTGTAACTAGCATACTTTGTGTTTTATTGGGATGTAAGACCATGTGGTTGTCATGACACCATGTTACTACTTCATTTATGCTATCTTGCAAACACATGTTAATTTCTGATACGTGTTTGCCGGTAGCATGCAAACTAGTATCATCAGCAAACATATCGCAGTTTACATTTGTGTTAGTGACATGCAGGGGTAGGTCGTTAATAAACAGGAGAAACAGCAATGGGCCTAAGATGGACCCCTGCGGTACCCCATAACGAACATGCCCATCGGCGGAGTATTTACCGTTGATATAGACACTCTGCTTTCTATCATCTAGATATGAGCGGAAGAACGACAGTGCACTTTTGTCTATTTGATAGATTTCAAGCTTTTTTAAAAGAATACCGTGATCCACCAAATCAAAGGCTTTACGTAGATCTAGGAAAACAGTGCCAGACATTAGATTGTTATTTACTGCAGATAGCCATTTGTCAATTATACCTGTCAACGCAGTATGACATGAATGGTTTGGTCTGAACCCAGACTGGCTAATACTGAGGAAGTTATTTTGTTCAAGAAATTCAAGCAAATGAGTGTGAACATGCCTCTCCAATGGCTTTGACAAAGCCGACAGTACTGAGATGGGACGATAATTGTTGATATCGTTCAGATCTTTTGACTTGGGAATTGGTACTACTTTTGCTTTTTTAAGCAGATTTGGGAAGCAACCTTGATCGATACAAAGGTTGAAAATAAAGGTTAGAGAATCGATAGTGTGTGGTAACGACATTTTTAAGGCTTCACTGTTGATTCCATAAATTCCAGTTGATTTTTTCTTTGGCATGCTTTCAATATACCTCCCGACTTCTGCCACTGTTATGTATGGGATGTGAAATGTTTTAGAAATATGTTTAGCCTCATAGTGACGCCTGAGACAACTAGGAATAGTGTATGGAGCAGTGTTGCTATCGTGTGCTGACTGAGCTAGTGATTCAGCAGCAGATAAAAATTGGGTATTAAATTTATTAGCAGTAAACTCAGGTGGAATTTCAGAGTTGGTTTTACCCTTAGTGATCATATTTAGAGCTTTCCAAATGGATGAGGTGTCATGGTTATCGGAGATCAGCTGGTTAAAGTAAGATTTCTTAGCGGCTCTAACTAAATATTTTACAAGGTTACGTTGACGTTTGTATTCGTCAAATCGTTTTCCCTTTTTGAGTTTATCCCTAAGCGCCATTGCTTTTTTAATATCACTAGTTAACCACGGCGGTAGTTCAGCACGTTTGACACGTTTTTCTCTCAAAGGTGCATGCTTGTCAAGGACCCCGAGGAACAGATTCATCCAGCATGATAAAGCACTATCAGGACAAGTATGATTATACACATCATTGAAGGATGTATAACTCAAATCCTTAAGAAACGCATGCTTATCAAACGTTTTGAAGGAGCGGTATATGATAGAAGTATGCCGCTTCCGCCTAGGTTTGTCAAGTTTCATTGCGACTTCACAGCACACTGCACTGTGATCGCTGATGGCAAGATCTGGAATGTGAACGTTTACTATCTTATCACAGTTTGTGGTGTAGATGTGATCTATGAGTGTAGAAGATGTTGGTGTAACTCTAGTTGGTGATTTAACCATTTAACCAGAGAGAGAGAGAGAGAGGGTCCCGCTACGGACATGTTGCCTGAGCGGATACGGGAAGGTGTCACTTGACACTCCGCACGGCGGCTTTCATTGGTTGAAACACAAAACATGTTTTCGGATTTTAGGGCAGGCTCTAAAACTGAAAACACGATCAAAACATGTTTTGAAAACATTGTTGTGAAGTATGTCACACGACAAAACACGTTGTTTCGCAGCGAAACATCTGAAAACAATGTTTTCAAGTGTTTTTGCCCTCTCGTGTGACATGGCCATTAGTTGACAAGGTTTTATTCACTCGTGAGCTGCACTGAGCCATCAAGGATACGATACAGTACCGGGACGATCACCGGTTCAAAATCATATCAACAGTTAATAACAATGACTAGAAAGTTTGCCATGATGAAACTGAAAACATGAGAGTTCGAGAAAAGTAGTGAAGTACAGCCACAATATAGTCGATACGTGGTGTTCACTGAGATCTGAAGCAATATCTCATGTAAAGGGAAATAATTTCAAAAACTAGTTCTGGTTCACAGTAAGGACGTTGCCTCCCTTGTCCTTATGTCCGGCGCTTTCATTTTGTGCAGCGAGTGGACAGATTATCACGAGGGTTTAAACCACAGCCTGTAGAAACAGGAAGACCAAAGCGTTACGCCGCTCTAAGAGTTCAACAAAGGCAAAACGCTATGGAACATTACATCGGGCATAGATGGTACGAAACAAAAAGAAACAAAACAAAACAAACAAACAAACAAACAAACAAACAAACAAACGTCCGTGATATGCCTGTGTGCTTCCTTGTTGCCAAGAGACTCAACAGGACACCAGGCCTCTTCACGCAGAAGATTATGTTTTCTCCAATCAGACCTACGCATGTGTTTTGCTTTGTGAATATGTAGATTTCACTCCCCCCCCCCTCCCCCCAAAAACACACACACACACACACACACACACACACACACACACACACACAGAGCATAAATTAATGTCGAAGGGGTGTGGGCTTGGGGTGTGATAAGTGGGGGGAGGGGGGGGGGGTAAGGACAGCTTTTCGGAGCGAGGACAAAGGTTTTTGTTTTTGTTTTGTTTTTAGAAACGGTTTCCCGGGGAACTCAGTGACACTGACAAGCTAATATATATGGCCCAGAGCACAGAAAGTCAAGGTTAGGACGGGTTTCATTCGCCTATTCACCTCACCACATACCCTATTGCTGTATGTTGACCTTTTAGTTACCCGGATCTCGGCACGACTTTCACTTGTGATATGACAAGATAATGAATTCTGCTCAGGTGTACACAGCACGATTCCCGTACGCTTTTATCACGCTTAACTTACTTCGCAAGGGCGCCACAAGGTCTGACCTTAAACCTGTTTGCACTTTCGGTACCTCTTTCCTGAGAAAACTCATTTAAAACCTGTACTATCTTCTTAAAAGTGTACGTTTTGTAGTTCGTGCGAACTAGTGCAGAACCGCACAGCGGACAGAGAGGCGGTGTGTGTGTGTGGGGGGGGGGGAGGGGGTTGCGAGAGAGAGAGAGAGGGAGAGAGAGAGAGGGGGGGGGAGGGGGTTGCGAGAGAGAGATAGAGGGAGAGAGAGAGAGAGAGGGGGGGGGGGGGGCAGATAAGAGAGAATCAAGAGAACTTAAGAATCAAGAAAAACTTTATTTTACAACGGTAGTGGTAATTAACGTAAAACAGCCAATTTTCACACCTGCCGTTCCTAATTCTAGTAGTATCTATTCTAGTAATATCTATCTAAATCCAACACACACACACACACACACACACACACACACACACACACACACACACACACACACACACAGAGTCCCATGTATAGCAATAGGAACAAAACAGAAAAAGCAATGAATCCATAGTTAAAAGAAGCTACACACTAATAAAGAACATTGAGAGAGAGAGAGAGAGAGAGAGAGAGAGAGAGAGAGAGAGAGAGAGAGAGAGAGAGAGATTTTCCCCCTTTGGAATACATACATGAACAATATATTAATTATAAATCATGTTCGTTTTGGTTGGCAGGTTGTTGCAGACACAGAAAACCAAGCCAAGCCAAGCCACTCTTACACGTGGAAATAGAGTTTCACTGAACCTAGTTCGGGTAACCCATGAGTGATCGGGGAAGTCACATCCTGGATTGGAGGGACGCCATGAGTACACTGAACCCAACCTGAAATAAACGTGAAATGTTCACAGCCCCCTCCCCCCCCCCAACACCACCAACACCAACACTCCATTCCCCATCCCCACCCGTTTTCCAAAACCCTACCCTACTCCCGTCTTCCTCTTCTCACAACCCCCTTTGCCTTACAGTTCATGCTTAGTACACTACCCCTAAAAAAACTGTCTTACGTCGGACGTTTACCCAGTCACGCTTGGCTGCACACACACCTACACACAAATTAGTTCAAACTGTAGGTGTAATCACTGAGCCTGAATCACAGCTTCCGTGTCCAGCAGGCCAGAAACTGCACCCTCTAACATTTATAATAGTAGTGTACATATAGCACACAGCCTTGGACCTTAGGCGAACCAGCACTTTATTTTTATTTTTTTTTTTTTGCTGAATAGCATAGTGCCAAGTTTACTCTGGCTGGGGTGGATTTCTTGGCTTTGTGCCTTTGTTCCTGAATACTTAGACTTCTTACATGCAACCGGTTGCAACCGCGGTTTTTCCGGGTAATTTTTTTTTTTCATTGTCCCTGTTTTTCGGGGGGAATTCTTACGAGTGTGATACTGAATTAGACATGTGTGTGTGGCTATATGACTTCATAAGTATTGGAGGTTTTTAGTTTGTTTTGTTTTTCTTTCTTTTGTCTTTCTTAGTTGACTCTCGGAGGGTGGGTGGATGGGTGTTTGGGGGTTTAACGTCCTTTTCCACCACATACGGGTGATATCAAAGACGGGGCAACGATGAAAAAGCCAGCACACATACTTGGCCCCAGCCGGGATACGAACTCACGACCCGAGCATTAGAAGTCCAACGCTCTACCGTTCGGCCACCCCGGCTCCCCTTCCACGACCCTCGGAAATAACATGTGTTTGCAGTGTTTAATGTATGGAGGTGATTGTTCTGAGAGGTTTGGCAAAAGCACCGACGATACGCTATGACTCAGTATGTTATTTTTATAACAACAGAAAACAATTCTCATCTCCTGCAGCTAAAACATGATGGCCGAGGACGGTTAATCAGTATTCTGACACCTGACACTAGACGAAACAATTAGTAACGCGCTCATGACAACACCACCTTGTTTGGGTTCACCTTGAAATTGTACACAATAAAACTTAAGTTAAGCACATGGGAATTTTCGTTTTTTAAAAGCACACACTGGTCCAGTCCGTGGAACCTCTCCCTACTTCAGAAGATTTCAAGATATTTTGAAACAAACGGAACGCGTGTAGGGCTGTACCGAAAACGAAACCAAAGGCAGAGGGTCTTTTAACCAGAAAAATCACAGACATATTTTTTCCTACCTTGAGTTTTTCATTGGTTGTTCAGTGTGTGTGTGTGCGCGCGCGCGTGTGTGTGTGTGTGTGTGTGTGTGTGTGTGTGTGTGTGTGTGTGTGTGTGTGTGTGCGTGCGTGCGTGCGCGTGTTTGTTTGTTATTATTAATCTGACCTGACATCTGTGTCAACGAAATGCTAAAAACCAAATATCGGCATAGATGATCCGCCTAATTATAATTTCTTTGTCTGCTCTTTATGGCCGCTTCAAAGTTTATTCCAGGAAAGCCAAGTCACACCTACTAAAAAAAAAAAGTTGAAAAAAGAAAATGTAACTAGCCATGCCAAATTTTCTTCGTATACGCCTACGGTTGGAGTTTCAACCTCCACTGTAAAAACTTCCCTCTTCAAAGGCTGGCGCGGTTACTGAATCCGTACTTGCCAACAGAAAAACTCCAATCGAACAGTTGAACTGTCTTCCTGAATAGTCAGCATGGACCAGTGAATGAGGAGGAGTCATAGGTCAAAATGTTCAAGCCCCTCAGTTGCTCTTCCGTCTTTGTAGCTCTGTGTCGCGGCGCACACTGATGATGTTCTAGTTTCCGGATACACTGAGCTGGTTATACTGGGTTGGTGCGTTAACATTTAAACTTAAGCGACCCGAGTTTAATCCTGCTACGGACTAGGTTTGAACCCTGGTCCAAGGCCAACTCGCATTTCAGGGCCCGTATGTAAAAGTCAGGTTAATTTAACCCACCGGCTACGGGCTTAACCCAGACTAGGACAAAAGAAACCCAAAAGCAAAATTAAATTTAAAAAAAAAAACGGAAGCGAAGAAAGGAAGAAAAACTCCTTCCATAACAGCTTAGGCGCCTTGCTGGAATAGGCCCGCTTCTTGATTTAAAAAAAAAGAAAGAAAAAAATTAACCCTAGAGCTAGTTTAGTTAGAGGTTAGACTCTAAGCCAGGACTAAAAGCCCTAACTTCAAAAGATCAAGAAAATCGCCCTGCGCGCGCGCGCGCGCGCGCACGCACGCACGCACACACACACACACACACACACACACACACACACACACACACACACACAGAGAGAAAACAGCTTAATTACAGTTATAACGCGTTTTCTCTTTTTTCTTTTAAAAAGAGCACATTTTACACAAAAGAAAAAAAAAAAATCCCAGACACAGAAGCAAACTTTGTACTTCTCTACAAAGAAACTGCTTTTGTGTCGGAATGAATCACACACAAACTACCGCACATGATACATTTCCCAGCTGAACCCCTTTTGCAGTTTTGAGGTAGCCCGCTAACAAAGGACCCTCAGAGAGCAATCTGCCATTTCTAGAAAAAGGGCGCAAGCGTCTTTCAAATCCATGGCGCTTAGTTCCTTTATTCAGACGATGGTTGAAGTGCCCACACTACTATACAAACGACTGGCCCAGTTCTCGTCGTAACGCCCACGCGCTGAACGGTCAGTCACTAAAGGACCTTTGTTTTAAATATTTTATTTACGCACAGATTGCCGTCAAACAGTAATAGTACTGCAACAGAGAACAGCAAATCAAAACTTAAAGGCGTGCTCATCTGAGCCAAATTAAATAATAACAACAACAACAACAACAACAACAATAATAATAATAATAATAATAAATTGCTTTTACATAGCGCAGAATCCCTGCAGACGCTGGCTCAGAGCGCTCTACAATTACACACACACACACACACACACACACACACACACACACACACACACACACGCACGCACACGCACACACATCACTTTCATAACATACAGCTGGGATATCGATAAAATGAGCTGGGAAGAGGGAAGGGGGGGGAGGGTTGAGTATTTACAGGTGGATAGAGTTGCGAAAGCACCAAAGACCATTTCACAGCTAATTAACTAAGAAGGAGAGAAGGCTGACTGAAAGAAGTGGGTTTTTAGTTTGTTTTTTAAAACTGTGAAAGATGGAGACTGACGGACATGTATAGGTAAGTGAATTCCAAACTCTCTGGACCTGGTACTGAAAGGACCTCATGCCATGGCATGGCGGAGAGACTGCCGTGAAATATTATGTGAAGTGAAAAAAAAAAAAAAAAACGCAGAAAAAGAAGGGGATAGGAAGAGGAGTGGGTGGGGGTGGGTGTTTGGGGGTTTAACGTCCTTTTCCACCACAAACGGGTGATATCGAAGTTGGGGCAACGATAAAGAAGCCAGCACAAATATTTTGGCCCCAGCCGGGATACGAACTCACGACTCGAGATTTGAAGTCCAACGCTCTACCATTCGGCCATCCCGGCTCCCCAGGGGGTTGGAAGAAGAGAAGAAAGGAGAAGGGGAGGGGGGGGGGAGTTTAACGTCCTGTTCCACCACGTATGGGTGATATCAAAGACGGGGCCACGAGAAAAAGGCCAGCCAAAATATTTGGCCCCAGCCGAGATACGAACTCACGACCCGGGCATTAGAAGTCCAACGCTCTACCGTTCGGCTCCCCAGGGCGCAGGAAGGAGAGAAGAAAGGAGAAGAGAACATATCAACTGTACTAAGATTAGAATACAATAAGGATCGTGAGTTGGTGGTGGCAACGGCCCGTATTCATGAGTGGACCTGGTGAACGTGGCGAAGCGACCCGATGATTCAGCAAAAGGACCTTTCCCCTCTCGCTTATGGGGGGCCGGCGGTCCCCGGAAACAGGTTTCCCCCTCAACTCAAGCACACAGCGTACAACAGTCGGTCATTCATGGGTCACAAAAGCCCTGAACTATCGAGAGAAATGGGCTGACCGGGACTTGTTTCCGTGTGAGTATGGTGTGGTGTGAGTATGGTGTGGTGTGGTGTGGTGTGGTGTGGTGTGGTGTGGTGGCATTACGTTATAATATTCCAACGGAGACTGCATCGGCTATCTTGCAAAAATATATGTAAATGATATGTGCCAATGTATAAATATACGTAAATTATAATATAAATATATGTAAAATATAATACAAATATATGAAAAATATGATAATTATATGTTAAATATATGTAACCTTTCACTTATTCAAACTTTACGTCGCCTACGCATGCACAACAGCATCACACCTCCCCCCACCCCCACCTCCCTCCCCCTCTCCCCCCACCCGTACTCCCCTCCTCCCCCCCCCCCCCCCTTCTTGCGCGCTTTCATCCATCTCCCCACTGATTACCCCCACCCCCTCCCACATGTACCCCCCCCCCCCCAACCATCCCTGATGGCATTTCAAATTCCCTGCTGCCGGTGGTAAAAAGTAAGTAAGTAAGTTTTCCCCCAGTTTTACACACATTACTCCTTTCGCGTCTCCATTTCTGGGAAGTGGTTGCTACCAACGAACAAATAATGACCGTATGAGTCATGATTCATCTTTACCGGGTGAAGTTCAACGTAACATTGAAAAAAGTAAAAAAACGTGACTTCCGTCACTGATCAAACATTTAAACCTTTCCTGCATTTGCACATCAAAATGGTGAATAACTGACGTGAATAGTCATGAATACAAAATGTACAATGTACATCATTTGCGATTGGATGCATAGTGGACTTGGTTACTAGGCACTCCTGAAATAAATTATTGCAGAGTACACTACTCTTTGGCTATATTAATTAACTCTCTCTATGCGGATTTTTTTTTTATCCATGACGCAACATCTGTGCTGGCTGTTTTGCCACGTAAGGGGAGGGGGCGGGGGGTGGGTGGAAGTGGGGTAGGGGGGGGGATACAACAAAATCGAATACTAAAAGAGATACAAGCTTGAAACATTGTAAATAGAAATACTGTCGCACGCACCAGAGTGAATAGCAGGGTGGAGGTTTCATTAGCGGCACGGTAGGTTTTCACTGCTTCGTTCTCCAGCCCTGCGGCGCCGTGAGCATTCCAGCAGAGATGGATATGTGCACCGAGGAGACGTCTACCATACCATACCATACCATACCATACATTGTGACTAACTCAATGAAGGCAGTTCTTAGCGCGAGTATCTCCTGGGCCCGTATGTAAAACTCGAGGTTAATTTAACCCACGGTTACGGGCCTAAACCAGACTAGGACAAAAGAAATCCCAAAACAAAATTAAGTAAAAAAGGAAGCGAAGGAAGAAA
>JACVVK020000729.1:72500-92500 GCA_018292915.2 Batillaria attramentaria | reverse complement strand
TCTCTCTCTCAATTTTGAATCATATATACCAGGATGCGAGACGATACCATTCCGGGTATGATCTCAATTCATTCATCAATTTTATCTGTTTTCAGATTTTGAGGAGACAACAAGAAGTGAAAAAATTAGCAGGTACGTTTTTGCGCGCTCTCTCTCTCTCTCTCTCACACACACACACACACACACACACACACACACACACACTGATAAACAAGCCTATTTTAATGAAACGGAACGCTGTGGAAACTTAAAATATTGAGTGACAGAGTTTAAAACTCATATGACTGTGCATGCTTTGTATTACAACAGTCTCATTGATACATTCTAGTAATGACATGGACTAATGTAAACAAGACTCGTTCATTCCATTGGAATCAGATGAGATTACATATGACATAAATGCTAATGGTTATTTTGTTTCTCGTTACAGACATCCTCGGATCCTCAGATCACAAACAGAGTCATGATGATGCAGGAAACAAAAAGGGCGGCGTTATTTCCTCATCTGTCTCAGCACATCTTCTGTTCAAACCCAGACCTCTGACTGGGACAGTGAAAGGTACGTTTGTATACTTGCATGTGTGTGTGTGTGTGTGTGTGTGTGTGTGTGTGTGTGTGTGTGTGTGCTGTTGTTGTTGTTGTTGTGTGGTTTTGTGGTGTTCTTAGTTATGGATCTTTCCTTTTCTCTCTCTCTCTCTCTCTCTTTGTTTTTGTTTTTGTTTCTAAACGTTTTTTTTGTTGTTGTTGTTGTTAAAAAAATGTTTTTTCCGACGATAAACGCACATGCCAGTGCAATATCTCCTGGTAATTTCAGCTTTCCTTCCCACCTCGACACCTCTGCTCCTCACTTCGATTCACACACACACACACACACACACAGAGCCTGAGAGAGAGAGAGAGAGAGAGAGAGAGAGTCGGAGAGAGAGAGAGAGAGCAATGCTGCTAATAAATTCAAACAGAACTCTACTCACAAACCAGGACATTAACCATTCAGGAAGCCAATAAGTCGAACACGATCCGGCCACATATTACTAAAGCAGCGATGAGTAAATGTCCTAGTTCCCTATCATGACTGGTCAATCACGCCCCTTAACTCCTCTTCCGCGAAAATTCACCCGTGCTCACCCGCCATCCGCTAACCACTCGTGGTGCCTGCTGTTCTATGTGCGTGTGACTGATGTATTTTCAAGAATTACGCTGTATAAATGTGATGTATTTTTATTTATCATTATTAGTCAGAGAAACGGTGAGGGTCCCTTCAAACACTTTCCACGGGTTTATCTGTTCTCTGGTAACGCGGTCACTGGACAACGGGAGGGGTGAAGGGTTAGGTGACTGGATGGGCCAGAGGTTGGGGGAGGGGGGGGGGGGGCAGAAGGGATCGAAGTAAGCGTGTGTGTTTTAGGGGAGGGGGACAGGTGTGGGTGTGGGGGGTGGTGGAGGAGGGTGCATTTATAAGGGTAGGAGAACTTTTTGAAACCTTTCGATCTGATTCTAACTGCTACAATTACTACTACTACTACTACTACTACTACTACTACTCCTCTCTCTCTCTCTCTCTCTCTCTCTCTCTGGGGAGCCGGGGTGGCCGAACGGTAGAGCATTGGACTTTCAATGCTTGAGTCGTGAGTTCGAATCCCGGCTGGGGCCAAATATTTGTGCTGGCCTTTTTCTCCCTGCCCCGTCTTTGATATCACCCTTATGTGGTGGAAAAGGACGTTAAACTCCCAAACACCCACTCACGCACCCCCCCCCCTCTCTCTCTCTGTGATAAACCCTTGGATACAGGCCGTGGGTGGGTGTTTGGGGGTTTAACGTCCTTTTCCACCACATAGGGTGATATCAAAGACGGGGCAACGATGAAAAAGCCAGCACAAATATTTGGCCCCAGCGGGGATCGAACTCACGCCCCGAGCATTAGAAGTCCAACGCTCTACCATTCGACCACCCCGGCTCCCCTGGATACAGGCCGTCAAAAGTTTTCATGAGGAAGTGTTTCTCTAACACAACTGTCACTGCGCCGAGGACTTTTCAAAAAACCTCACAACATTGTCTCATTTTTTAAGGAGTTTCGTGTCTCACAGTTCAACTACGACGTTTGAACGGATTTTCACCCACTCGGCAATGTCCATCGGAACAAGGAAAATGAGTAGAAGCACTAAGTTGTCATCGTGATCATCTGTATTTTGAGAACACCTTGTCCGACATCCTGCTTGAGAAATGCAAATATTTGCACTGATAAGTTTAATAGGTTACTTTCGTGGTCCTTTTTTAAAAGTCTTCTTCTAGAATAGAACAAACTACACGACCAAAGAATGACTCTGTGTGTGTGTGTGTGTGTGTGTGTGTGTTGTTGTTGTTGTTGTTCAAATGAAGATAAGCCTCACACATATTGTTTCGAGTTGTTCAAGTGTAACTCCTGTTTTCAGTCTCTGATTTTTTTTTCAAATTGTCTTCCTCGATTGGACCACACCGAAGGACCAAAGAATGATTTGTTGTCTTGTGTTTACTGATAATTGTACCATCAAGAATTACTTATTTCTGCTCTTTTCTTTGTTAAATTAAGATAAGCCTCACAAAAAGTTTGTCCCGGGCTGTTCCACTATACGTCTTTCAGTAACACGTGATTGTGATGTCATCATTATAACTACAAAGAGGACGTCCCGTGCTCAAACGGTGTTTGTAAACGCATTGAAGCTGAAACCCACGGTGTAACAGCGATGTTGAAGTGGGAAAAAGAAAGAAAGAGAGAAAGAAGGAAAGTCAGAATGACTTGTGCATGAAAAAAGACAAGTGACACAGGTTCATCATGTAGCTGCAGAACGCGTTTTCCTGCTGTGCGACTTTTATTTTTGATCCTTTTCAACGGTTACGTCAAATGCTTACGATATTTTGTCCGGTGAGGTGTGAAGTTTTGGCTGAGAAGAGATTTTCCCCATCGATAAAAAAAATACAGACCTGTACAAGGACACAGACTACAAACTTTACAAACCTTAACAAAACCTAAGTCGTTCTTCAGAAAACTCTTATCTCACTTTTTCGGCCGAAAAAGGAAAAGAAAAGCAAACGTTTCAGATTCTGTTTATCGGTAAATAGGACAGTTCATGAGAAGCGCTGTATAGCTTTCACTTTCTCTTCAGTTCGCATCAGCTGCTTATATTCACCGCAGACTTATCCCTGTTCCAGATGCTGGATAGAAGATAGGAGACAAGGTGGGGTTGGGGGGTGGGGTGGGGGGTGGGGGCAGACATGGGGACACAGCCGAGGCAGACCACTGAAGGGGGTGGTGGGGGGGGGGGTTGGAGGGGGGAGGCGAGGCCTGTAGGGTACACGATACGCACGAGTGCTCTTTTGTGACTCTTTTAAATAGAACCCTCTTTCAGATCCGAAACGGAAAGTACAGCTTGGGCTATGTTTAGCTCGGGTTTTGCCACCGCGCTATTTTAAACTTCCTTGTCGCGACAGCCTCACACTTGTCTATGTCTAGGCGTCCTGCTGTACTGTAGGTTTCTCACTGAACTTGCTGGCCGAGTTCAAGGAAGGCATACCCTTTTACCCTTTCTGTACTGAAAGTGAACGGCTTGAGAAACTGTTCCATATTCAGCGTGAAGAAGCAGGCTGCAGGGGGAAAGGAATGGAGGGGAAGGGAGTGGCAAAGCCGGGCTTGTTACAAATTGAAAATTCTCTCTCTCTCTCTCTCTCTCTCTCTCTCTCATCTTTTCTACTTATTCTTGGAGAAATAGTTTGGAAATAAAGTTTAATTTTATTTTCATCTCTCTCTCTCTCTCTCTCTCTCTCTCTCTCTCTCTGTTGTTGTTGTTTTGTAGTGGTGGTATTTACGACAGAGTTGTAAAAATGAGAAGCAAACTGGAATATGTTACATAAGAACAGTTACAAATAACTATACGGGCTATTCGCTCACCTTACGTGGTGGAAAAGGACGTTAAACTCCCAAACACCCACCCACCCTATTCGCTCACCTTCAACTCAACACTTAGCTTTGTCACCGCATCGGAACTGAAAGTTGGGTATACACAGAATAGCCATAATATTATTTCAGTTTGAAATTCGAATGACAATAAAGACGCCTATGAGCCATTTTCTTCCGTACCGGCTGTTTAATTTTGGATTTTACATGACAGCACAGACTCATTCTAACCTTTTTCTTACGTGCTGTTTCTTTCAGGCTCGCCAGACAATCTGATGCAGCACTGGAAGTCCCCCTTGGAAAGCCCCGGTTCCCACGTGCGAGAAGGCCTCAAGCTTCACGACAACAGAATTTACGTGCAGACCCCAGGCCTCTACTTCATCTACTGCCAGTTCCTGTACAACCGACCCATCGCCGGAACATCAGACTCCAAAGAGCCCCAAGTAGCCAGCAACTATGTCCAACGCTATAGCGTAGTCTACCCGGCGACATCAGACATCTTGCTGAAGTCCCGTCACACGCGCTACGACCAGGAAAAAGACAGACACAGCAGTTACGTGGGAGGATTGTTTTTCTTGCACGAGGGGGACCAGCTATTCGTTAGCGTGTCCATCCCCGGGCTTGTCTCCAATGACGATAAGGCCAGTTTCTTCGGTCTTTTCAGAGTCGGCGATTGACGTTGAAGAACTGCAGAGACCTTCTGTTGAAGACCGGCACATGTATGCAACTGTGGTGTTGTTCTGGATTGGTTCGGTTGTGAGAACAACAAACCCCAGTGTTATGTGTGTGTGTGTGTGTGTGTGTGTGTGTGTGTGTGACAGAGAGAAAGAGGGAGAGAGAGCTTAGAAAAACGCCCTAAGCTGTACAGATCTGACAGGCGCATATGCCCTTTTGAAAGATGATGGTGCAGTCTTTCTGAGGCGACACGAACAGTTGTGAGACCGGGCTTTCAAACCATTGTGAATGACATTAAAATGGCCAGTGACACAATGTGCCAAATAACAATGGCAGTATCAGACTATGAGGTAACACTTCTCGGATCGGCTGCAATGACTGTGGTGGTGGCCTTGATGACAATTCTACCGTTGTCTAGAAAAAGACCCGTATGTCCTTTTCCCAGATAACGGTATTCATAATCAGCAGCGAATGCACGCCAGTATCTAAGTTTCGTCTGTGATACATAAACTTGGGCAGAGTATCACTACTGTCCATTGCTGACTGAGATTATTCGTAAAAGAAACGACAAAGTGAATAAGGTAACTTTGTATGTGACTTGCAATTGATGTGTAACTTCACTGCCATAGATGATAATAGTATTGGGTTGTACCGCCATGCAGCCGCACGTGTGTGTGTGTGTGTGTGTGTGTGTGTGTGTGTTTTCCATTCAAGTCGAATGATTGTCTGTGATGCTTGTAGTTCATATCCATTGTTGATAATATAAGTCAGTCTCTCCATCGACCATATTTCGATTACTCACTACACACTTTTCGTCTGATAAATACTCCCATGTCTTCCGGTCATGTCCATGGTATGAATTGAGTTGAAATTATCAGATTTCTGGTTCTACCATGAGGTCACATTAAAAAGGAAGGGTGGGTGGGTGGGTGTTTGGGGTTTAACGTCCTTTTCCACCACATACGGGTGATATCAAAGACGGGGCAACGATGAAAAAGCCAACACAAATATTTGGCCCCAGCCGGGATACGAACTCACGAAAACGAGATACGTTTTTGTTTGTTTGTTTGGTTGGTTTTTTTGTTGTTGTTGTTGTTGTTGAAAACCCAAAAGTGACAGTTGGAAGAGAATTGCTTTTGAATTAAATTAAATTGAAATTGAATTCAGTGTGTGTTGGAACAAAAGATGTGTGCTGTCAGTCTTTCAGTCAAACCTTCGGATTAATACTGGTTAGAAAGGCATACATATATTGATGCGCTTGTTCATTTGTTTATAGTACATAGCCCATTTGATATCGATCTTGTTGGTCGCGCTTTGAGTACATGCATTACTATTACATATTTTAGTGTCGACTTATCCCATTCGAACAATCTCACGACCAGAATACAAGAATGTGTTCTGTATTTTTGCATTGTGAAATGAACAATGTATTCGCTTGGGCTGTGGACACTTTCCTGTACAGTATTTCCTCCTCGGCTTTGCAAAGCTTTTGGGGGGAGCCGGAATAGCCAAATGGTTGAGCGATGGACTTTCAGTCCTCGGGTCGTGAGTTCAAATCCCGACAGGGGTCAGTCATTTGTGCTGGCCGCCTTCTCGTTGCACCGTCTTTTGATATCATCCTTACCTGGCGGAAAAGGATGTTAAACTCCCAAACACCCACCCCAAGTTTTGCTTGTTGTTAATGAGTTTAAGAGGTGTGGTTGTGGTATAAATCAAATGCATTTCTGTACATACAGGTTCTGCTTTTTCTTCTTCCTTTTTATCCGCCTTCCGCTTTGAATCTGTGGAATGGGGTGGCAGTCAACCAGGGTAGTCATTGTGCTGTTCATGATTCATACGATGCCAGGGCCTTTGCTTCTATAATTCCATGACTTTGATCAGTTGAATACGCAGGACTGTTCTGTGGGTCAGAAATGATTCAAGGAAACAGTGTAGAGCGTACAGAAAATGGCCAGTGCAATCATGTTATTGTAGAAATGGTGTGTGTGTGTGTGTGTGTGTGTGTGTGTGTGTGTGTGTGTGTGTGTGAGAGAGAGAGAGAGAGAGAGAGAGAGAGAGAGAGGTTCATATCACATGCATAATCAATTTCATACCGTCACAGTCGATTTATTTTTGTGTATCTCCTACTGAAGATGCCTTGTTGCAATACGCATGCTGCTTATGTATTATTTCAGATTTTTTTCTTCTTATCTGTTGTCAAAACAGTCATAGTGGTTGTATATACTATAATGTGTTTGTCCAGCTGAGTTGTGACATAATTATATTCAAATGTTTCTACAATATGTAAACCTGGTTGTCAGTTATGCTTATATCACTTGTGCCTTCAGTATTTGAGCAACTGCACTTAAAAAGTGTGAAATGGTGATACAGAGTGGAAAAGGACGTTAAACCCCCAAACCCCCACCCACCCACCCCGTGATACACAGAATGATGTCGCTTTGAAAGATTAAAATGATGATAAACATCAATTGTCTTTATGAAAGATTTTGAAAGGGAGATGTTAACTATGCACAACAAAAAAAACTTTTGTCCGCATTTCTGAGTTATGAAATGGAATGCTTGTTGTGATGATAGGGAAAATGTGTGCGCTGATACTGTATTTTTCGAAATGTTCATGCGTGATAAACAATAAATAAAAAGAGAAACATAACTATGGTGCATTTTTGTTCCCTGTATTCGTACTGGATTTTGGTTTTAGAATCTCTCTCTCTCTCACACACACACACACACATACACACACACACACACACACACACACACACACACACAATCGAAATACAATCAAAACACAGTAGTAGCTCATTTTTGTCATTATTATATTGGGTGTTTACGATGCACAGCTATCAGTAAGCATGTTTAGTAGGACTTCGTAAGGAGGACTTCGCTGAGCAGCGTAACCCATTTACATGTAAATTAGGCTCACTCGGCAGAGGCCGCGAGCGGCTAACGCGCTGCGATTAGCTAATGGTACCCCTAACGTGCCTAATTTACATGTAAATGGGTTACGCTGCTCAGCGAAGTCCTCCTTACGAAGTCCTACCAAACATGTGTACTAGTAGCGAGTCATCATTCCGTTTTTTTGTTGTTTGTTTATTTGTTTGTTTGTTTTGACATACTTGTGTAACAAAGTAGAGACGTCCCCCCTGACAGCATCTTTAGCTTCCTGAAAGAGCCCAGTCTCTTTTTACAAAATTCAGTCTTTGTGTGTAACTCAACCTGTGATATTGTTTTTAGCCATGAAGTGTTGTATGGTTTGTTTATGGAAAGAAGACATCGACTTTACCCAGTAACCCCATCCAGAGATATTGTTACGTGTGGAGATGTGTTGGAGAGCCCGTCGTCTTATGGCGAACAAATCCTCACGTAGCGAGTTCTTGTGGGCCGCACGTTGTCTCTTCACTCACAGAAAACACGTGAGCGCGTAGAAAAGTTATAACCGTGTGGAGTTTATTACAGCGCTTCTCTGGTGTTACACTGCACTTTCAAGCTTCTCAAATACAAGCTTCTCTCGTGCACACACACACACACACACACACACACACACACACACACACACACACACACACAAACGATCATCCATACATATATATATACAAATTACAACCTTCAGGTAATGATAAAACACAATATGTAAAACATTCAGAAGAGCTGTCATATCACAGGAACGGACGGATCTAATTACTATATCATGGGATATAAAAGCAGAACATCACAGTTAATGGGCCATGTGTAAACTAGCCACCACTACTACCAGCACTTTTCCTCTCTCTCTCTCTCTCTGAATTCTGGAATCGTAAACTGATGACACGGGCTTTCCAAACGTGCGTCATTTTGATTAGATTTCCTCATGTTCGTCATACGGTCATGATGAAGGCGTAAAATAATTTTAGTCTAAGCAATTAAAATCGACGGCAATACAAGCTTGGTACAGTTATAGGTGTTTCCTGCATGCATTTTAGGTTGAAAGTGACCTCGGCGAGATGCACGTCACACGTGAGTCATAAGGTCATAAGGTTGATGGGTGGTCTAAAAGGTAGCACGTCGGACTTCGCCGCTGTGCTACTGGGCCCGAATGTAAAAAGTCGAGGTTAATAATTATTTAACCCACAGCTACGGGCCTAACACAGACTAGGACAAAAGAAACCAAGAAATAAAATTATATAAAAAAAAGGAGGCGAAGAAAGGAAGAAATAAATCCTTCTATAACGGCTTAGGCATCTTGCTGGAATGGATCCACTTTCTGATTTACAAAACAAAAAAAAAAAACAAAAAAACTAGAGCTAGTTTAGTTCGAGGTTAGACTCTAACCCGGGGCTAAAATCCCTAAAACTCGACTTCTACATGCGGAGCCTGAACGACCGTCAGCGCTATCACGGCGATGAAGCGTGGGTTCGAGCCCAGGTCGAGCTTGTAATATGTCATACCGGGTTTTCCCGGTTACCGGGCTGCTCATCGGAGGTTTCTCTCCGGGTTATCCGGCCTTCCTCCCCAAGCGGAATTAAAAAATAGGATAGGCATTGGGTGGCGCTGCACCGAGGCGACGCGCTTCCCCCGGAGGAAGCAGCCCGAATTTCCCGGAAGGGATAATACAGTAGTTTTGAGAGAGAGATAGATAGATAGAGAGAGAGAGAGAGAGAGAATCTGTACCGTTAGACTTGCGGGGTGGGGTGAAGGGGGGGGGGGGGGGGGGGGCTGCAGAAAAATAAAGTGTCGAATTTGTTCAAGTACCCGCTGCCACTTCCCCTAAACTCTCTTGCATCCCCCTTCCGACTTCACCTGCCATCTCCACAGGGCTGCGGCCTGAAAACAAAGGGATGTCTGAAATTCCGTGATTGCAAGTGATAAATTTAATGATGACTTTATGGACTGATGCTGCTGTTATGGTTGCTGATGCGGCATGATGTTAATCATTCAGTATAGTTATCCTCATGTTCGAGAAATCTTTCTACACATTTTATTGACGCCTGGTTTTCCCCTTTGAACTTGGACATGACAAAGATCTATGAAGTTTACCAAGCCATATTCTAATCATTGTATGGTTATTACCAATGAGTAATTATATGTAATTATATTGCTAATCTGTGTCCGCCACCTCTGTGTGTCTGATACTCGTAAAAAGCCGAAAAGAGAACTTCTGAAAAAAATGCCTCTAATTCACAATTATGTCAAGACGTTGAATGAGTATTACCACTGTAGAGTTCCGTGCAGCTGTATGTAGAGTTTTCACAATGAGGTGTCCCCGATTATGGAAAATACACCACACTAGTTTGCAGATTTTTACCGAAAAACTGCGAGCTCTTACGAGAGAAGATCCAACCGGAACCAGTACAGACCACTCCTGAACAGATAATAACCACTTGCAGAATTCTATTCTTTGGTTTTTCAGCCAGCTGACCGATAATTATGGTCAAAGCGGGTAACCCCAGTCCTCACGCCTGGAACTTATAAAAGCGGCATGCTCCTATGATTTTGGACTCATTGGACGCTCAGACGGTCTGCGGGACATTTCTGTCATGCATTCACTGCTTCTACGTAAGGCCGATACTCAGTATGAGTTATTCACTTGAGCAAAAGTTCTGAACTGTTTTTGCAATTATTACTTCTGCTGGCGAATGTTTAGATTATTTCTTGATGGTCTATATTTATATTTTTACATTTTCATACTAGCTTGTCATTTTAATTTAGTGTTTCGTCTAAAAGTCGCTATGTATATCTTATGTCTGCAATTTTTACTTCTGCTGGCGAATGTTTAGATTATTTCTTGATTGTCTATATTTTTATTGTTACATTTTCATACTAGCTTGTCATTTTAATTTAGTGTTTCGTCTAAAAGTTGATATGTATATCTTATGTCTACTCCTAACGGGGTATGGAAACTTCTTTAATCGTTACCAAAGAAATGTGACCCCTTTTTCAGTTTTAATTTGTGGGCTGAAATATCCTTACTGCCTGTAGTCTGGTAACGAAAAACAAAAATCATTATTGTTTTTCCATCGATTCTGTCGCTTGTGAGTGCTACTTTACTCTCGAAATACTGTATTTTAATGACAAGTAGAGCTCTTAGTGCCACACAATGTTGTCACCACGCTGCGCGAGCAGTCGAACATTCGTGTTTAAATGCTTAGCACTATTTTCATTCATAGGTTACAGTGCTATATTATTATTAGTAGTAGTAGTAGTAGTAGTAGTAGGCCAAAAAAAATATATTGTTGTTTCTGGTAACATGGCTTAAAAAATAGGGTAGGTAGGTGGTGGTGGGGGGGGGGGGGTTGGGGGGGTTACCCCCCCCCCCCCCCTCCAAGAACAAAGAAACAGGGTATTAATAAGAAATGATGCTTTGTGAAACTGTATTTAATATTATAACACACTATCTTACCATATTTCGTTCTAATCTTGGGTCCGCGATGGCGCACGACTTCCCTGACGACAGGCGCATGAAAACCGAAACTGGTCATGCTTGTATTTATTTATTTATTCATTTTATTTTTTTTTCGAGCAGCCAAAAAAATTTTTTAGGGTCGGGGGGAAAAATAGGGTCGATCGGGTTACCAGAAACAACAATATATATATATATATGGCCTTAAGACAACATGGCAGAGGCGTATAAAAAGAGAAACTGAAATTGTTGGATTTTGGAAATAAATTTTAAGTCTTCGTCGTAGTCTGATGCCGTCTGATAAAATCCACTTCCAAGTAACGGTTTATATTTTCGGATTATTTGCAATAGTGCCGTTCACACTTCTACATCCAATGTTTTGTTCTCTCGTTTCAGTCGCATTTCTACTATGTTTATTACCCGCCGTGATCTCTCAGCCTCTGCCTACACACGTGACCACATGCAGTGGCCGGCTGGTTTCACAAAATGGACGCGCTCATCTGGTCAACGTGATGAAGTCTGTAAAGAGGGGCTTGGGGGATACAAGATTAGCTGCTCTTGACCTGCGGCGTCTCACTGTAAGTAAGACTGTGACTTCTCCTGACAATACATGATTTCACGGACACAGTGACGTATGCTGCTATGCTGCTGCGTTCTTTTGGCGGGAGTTGTGCGAAGTGTGTGTCTAAAGTGTCTTATTTTTGCAAGCTCAACACACAAAAGGACTTATTTTGTATCATACTCGCATGTGTCTTGTCGTCAATCTACTTGTGTATGTGTGTGTGTGTGTGTGGGCGGAGGGGGGGGGGGGGCGGGGACGTGCTTGCGTGTGTGTGTGTGTGTGTGTGTGGGGGGGGGGGGATGCGTGCTTGCGTGCGTGTGTGTGTGTGTGTGTGTGTGTGTGTGTGTGCAAAATATCCAGGATGGGTAACACTGGGTTTTCAAAGTAGAACTTATGGTATGTCGGCTGACGGAATCATTGATCAGATAGAATTTATACCCTCATATGCGTGGTTTTTAAACACGAATTTGAAACGGGAAAACAGTGACGATCGTTGACATAAATGTGACCCATTCTTACAAAAAAGATCATAATTCATAAGTCGAAAATTATCAATTTTGAGATATGTACATCACTGCAATCTACTGGTTATGCAGTTTAATTCAATATAAAAATGAAAGCTGTACTACTAAAATTGACAGAGATATCAGCAGTTGAAGTTGGCTACTCACAAGGCGACCATACTGACCCCCGGCATTCTTTTCGCCTGTAGCGGCGTTCGGCCTAGCGCAGCTTACGGTCTCTTTCGCGAAAACGGGTCACAAATATGACATCATCACTAATCCTATTCCTCAGACAGAATGGCGTCACGCAAGAATCCTGCTGAGTAGACTCTGTTCTAAGATTCTGACCTGATATTGTTTCAGAGGGAAGCACTCACGGACGATGCCTTCGCCAACATTAACCACATTAACGTGAGCAGTGCAATTTCGGGTTTTCCCATGGACTTTGGAGTTCACAACGACACAAATGTAATGAGAACGCACATAATAATAATAATAATAATAATAATAATAATAATGTTTATTGTGTGGGCTCTTTACGCAGTTTCTTGAATTGGCTCAAAGCGCCGCTAACTGTACCCAACACGCACTGTCACGTGACTCACACGCATTCTCTCACATCGTCTGGACACAAACACATTACAATCACGCGGGGCGAAGGGTCAGCTCAGCTATTTGAGTTTCGGAACTTAGAATTTTTTGTTTTTATTTTGTGTGCTGAACAATCCCAAAGCAGGGGGGTGGGGGGGGGGAGGTAGAGGGGGAGCCGGAGTACCCGGAGAAAACCTCACCGACAATCGGCCTGAATGAACGGTGCCACATACGAAAAAGAAAAATTCTTCGTCCCGAGTGAGACTCGAACCTAACCTGTCGCACTGGTGGCAAAAGTCTTTTAACAACTAGACCACCGACAGCCCCAAATATGACGTACACACACACACACACACACACACACACACACACACACACACACACACACACACACACACACGCACGCACGCACGCACGCACGCACGTACGAACAAACATTTGCTTCTCGTTTCGTCTGATTTAAAAAAAAGAAAAGAAAAGAAAAAAAGAAGGAACATTTGTCTATTTGTTTGTCTGTTGGTTGAGTGGTTGCATGGTCGATTGTTTTTTTGCGATCTGCTTTCTTTCTCACTTTGGGAGAGGGTGACTGGGGGGTAATTTATGGTTTTGGTCGTCGCTTTTGTATTTTCATCTGATCAACTTTTAGGGCCCGCGTTGTTCTTGTTTCCGTCGCTGTTGCTGTCTAGTCGTTGTTGTAGTCGTTGCTTTTGTCCTTGTTAAAAATGCAGTTTTCTCAGAGTATGCCACCCGCTGTTCGAGCGGTATTACATTCAAATTCTCATCTTTAGCGGTTGACCGTGCCGCTGTCCTCTCATTCAGTCCTTGTGTTATTCGCGCTATTGTGTAACCTTCTACTGTCTGGTGCTGCAACTGTGCAGGCGTATAAGTGGTGTGATGGTAAACTCCATCAAACCAGCTCAGAACGACCTGAGCACACAGACACACAGACACACACACAGACACCGTGGCACAGACACACAGACACATAGACACAGACACAGACACAGACACACAGACACACACACACACACAGACACACACACACACACACACACACACACACACACACACACACACACACACACACACACACACACAAGCAGGAAAAAAAAAGAATTTGACCATTGAATGAAAGTTTTGAATTAAATTGGTATTTTTCGCTCCTAATAACTCAGAGCGCACAAGTGCCTCCTTTTAAAAGATCATCACATATTAATGTTAGTTTTCTCAGAGTATAATTATGTCACCACTGCTGTCACAGATGCCGACGCACGAACTCCTAAGAAACGTCTCCCGGGGTTTACGCAGCGCTGAATACTACGTAGCCGCCACGATTGATGTAGAAAATGCCAGCTCCACCTCTGGTCCCGGGGATATCATGCGCAACAAAACGGAAACGAAACAGAGACTCAACGACACGATGCGAAGCGTGGAACAGGCGCTGAGAACCCTGGGCTGCCGTTTGCCTACTGTGAGAAGAGGTCAGGTGCTGTCAGATTCGGCGAAGCAGCTGGTCAATGGGGGCCGGTCGGTGGAGCCCAGTCATCGCCAGATGTTTGACTACCTCGTCAGTGACCATCTGGTCCGTTTCCTTGACGAGCTTGTTGAGCATTTCAGCCAGATCGACGGAAACGGGAGCGATGGAAGTTCTTAAAGGCACGATTTCAAGCTAGCTGACTCGATCTCGACTCGTATTTGTCTTGTCGTCAATCTGCTTTGTGTGTGTGTGTGTGTGTGTGTGTGTGTGTGTGTGTGTGTGTGTGTGTGTGTGTGTGTGTGTGTGCGTGTGTGTGTGTGTGTGTGTGTGGATTGACATAGTGTACGATGCGGGTTGTTTCTTTGTTTGTTTGTTTGTTTTTTCTGCCACTGATGATGTTGATGATGATGATGATGATGATGATGATGATGATGATTCAATACACGGGACAATTCAAACCGTCTTTTGAGGTGGCTGAGTTGTTCGGTAGAATGCGAATGCATTCATTCAAGTTAATAATTCCATGGGCAAGTTAAAAGATCTAATCTAAAGTCAGTCTCAGTACTGTTTTTGCGTACTTTTTATGCGTTTATTACATGCACATACATTATTAACATTAATTTTGTTTACATTTGCATTTTTTGTACTTCTTGTAATATCGTAGGACTCAGATGTCATGTCAAAGCACAGAACGCCGTCATTTGCTTGTTGAGGGGCTTTGTACTCAGTGTCTTAGGACTCGGATCCCATGTCAACGAACAAAACGACGTCATTTGCTTGTTGAGGGACTTTGTACTCAATATCTTAGGACTCGGATCCCATGTCAACGCACAAAACGCCGTCATTTGCTTGTTGAGGGACTTTGTACTCAATATCTTAGGACTCGGATCTCATGTCAACGCACAAAACGCCGTCATTTGCTTGTTGAGGGACTTTTTACTCGATATCTTAGGACTTGGATCTCATGTCAACGCACAAAACGCCGTCACTTGCTTGCTGAGGGACATTGTACCAAATCTCTTAGGACTCAGAAACGCCTTAATGTGCTTGATGGGCTTTGTACTCATTGTCTAAAGAAAAAGTGTCTTATCTTTACAAGCTCAAGGCACAAAAGGACTTATTTTGTACCATACTCGCATTTGTCTTGTCGTCAGTCTACGCGTGTGTGTGTGTGTGTGTGTGTGTGTGTGTGTGTGTGTGTGTGTGTGTGTGTGTGTGTGTGTGTGTGTGTGTCTTGACGTAGTGCACGATGGTACATGGTGGATGTTTGTTTGTTTGATTTGCTGCCACTGATGATGATGACGATGACGATGATGATGATGATGATGATGATGATTATGATACATGGTCAATCACAGTACTCTTTTATGTACTGTTTTTGCACACATTTTATACGTTTATTACATGTACGTAAAGTATTTACATAGGTTTGTTTACAACACATTAGCATTATTTGTACGTATGTATACATGCATATATTTAACATTTACGTACATATTACCTCACTGATGTGCCAGCAAAGTCCAATGACTACAAGTATGTTGAGTTTGCCTGTTGACGAGTTTTTAGTTGCTTTCTCACAGCTTTTTTTTTTCAGTTGCCGTATACTGTGTTCTCCACTTTTCTTATACAGAAGCTGTGTCCAGTGCAATGTTACCTCTATTATTTGCATGTATTAGCATATTGTAGTGAGTTAGTACAGTTGACGTTTTTAGTCGCCATATTGTGTCCGTCAGTCCATCTAAATTTTTTGTGTGTTTTTTGTTTGTTGTTGATTGTTTGTTTTTTTTCCCTCTTTTTGGGGGACACAAAAGCTGTGTTCAGGGCCGGAAATGTTTAAATCTATCATTTGCATATATTAGCTTTATAGTCTTAGTTAATCACTTCAGTCTCAGTATTGTGTTCTCCATATAGCGTGGTTTTATTTTTTACAAAAGCTATATGCAATGTTACTATCAATTACACATATTAGCATAAGTAAATTATGCTCAGGGCTAGTGACAGAGGTATGTACGTGCACACTGGAGTTGGGGTGCACGCGGTAGAGGGTGACGTATTGTCGGTGCTGCTATTTCGCCTTGTCTGCTGACGTACACAGGCGACAGTTGTTGTGGTTAGCATCTGAGAATTGCCGCAATCTTGTAGTCATTAATAATGAGTTATCAGCATTCTGGCGACATATATAGATAGTATCGACATGGGTTAGCAGTATTAGCCAGTAATTACTGGTCAGGATAGACTGGCGGGCGAGGGGGGGGGGGGTGTCAGGATGGGGGAAGGTGTTCAAGTGTTTGTGTTTGTACATGCATGGGGGAGCCGAGTGGTAGAGCGTTGGACTTTCAATGCTTCAGTCGTGAGTTCGAATCGCGACTGACTGGGGCCAAATATTTGTGCTGGCCTTTTTCTCGTTGCCCCGTCTTTTGATATCACCCTTACGTGGTGGAAAAGGGCGTTAAACTCTCAAACACCCATCCTTGTACATGAGTCTCTCTGTGTACGTGTACACGCGCATTGACATAAGACTGTGAGCGTCGGGCGATTAAGAGAGATAACCGCCGATAGGGGACCGATTCGCAACGCATGTTGCCTCCCTTGAGGTCGACGTCTTTTATGTGTCTTTTACAGGGCTTTTCGCGTCTCACTGATTTTGGTGTGTGTGTGTGTGTGTGTGTGTGTGTGTGTGTGTGTGTGTGTGTGTGTGTGTGTGTGAGTGTGTGTGTGTTGTAGTTGTTGGTGTTGTTGTTGTTGGTGTTGTTTTTACATAATTATATCTCTGTAAAATTATGTGTTCAGAATGTTGTTATAGCTGAGGTCATTGAAATTACCAAGGTAATTTCCGATGAAAACATGAAAAAAGTGTCTTGCATCTTCTATCTTGTTTTACTTATTGCATTAATTTGCATGCTGCTGCCAAAATCTCGAGACTGGTGAACTATTCATGTTGCTAAAACATGTTCTTAAAAAAACATGAAGTCATTTTATTATTTTTCTATTCATTTACTCGGACACTTAGTTGTCGAATCTGTGATGCATTATTTGTGCTTGGTGTCACTTGGTGCTGGCAATGTCTAAGTGATAGGTATGTGATGCATTTACGTGGTTAACATGCAACCACAGGATAAACTATCTTTGATGTGTGTAAATACATTTTTGACAAAAAAAAAACCAAACAAATCCAGATTTGTTCTTGTTGTTGTTGTTGTTGTTGTTGTTGTTGTGTGTGTGTGTGTGTGTGTGTGTTTGTGTGTGTGTGTGTGTGTGTGTGTGTGAGGCAAAAACACGAAGAGCGAGGGACTGATACCCCCCCCCCCCCCACACACACACACACACAGAGTTTCTGCACGCGACGCCACTTGAGTAAGAGGACACTCGCACCCTCTATATCTTATCTGACTATGTCAGTGACCGTGATGATAGTGGTCTAAATACGAATAAAATGTCAGTTTGAGCCTTATCTCTGCTGACCTCGTGTCCGCTCAATGAATCACAGTAAACAGCGACGCATTTCACTTCATCTGGGTCATGTTTACTAACACGTCCAAGGTCGCAAGACTCATACACAGTAATAGCAAATATCAACTTAATACTGTGTGTCCATATACTCTGTACAAGAGAAAATTATGTTGGTTTGTAAACGATGAATTATCTACATGTTTTACACAGTACACAACAACGCATTTCATTTTATCTGGGTCATGTTTACTAACACGTGAGGCAATATCTCCAAGGTCGCAACACTGGCACACAGTGATAGTGAATATCAACAAAAATACTGTCTGTCTAGAGCAATGTTGGTTTGTAAATGATGAATTCGTCATTCTGCCGGAACTATGACTGTTGTCGTAACAGTTTGTTTACATGTTACGTCCCTTTCCAACGTGTCTGCTGCCGAGTTTCCTAGGCAACCCACTGAAGGTGACGCTTTAGTAAAGTACAACATCTAAGCAACACTTCCCCGAAATATAAAATCATTTTGTCACCACGAGATCCAGGCAGCTGGTGCCAGATGTGTAATGGTAGTGTTAATGTAGAAAGTTGTAATCATGTGCGCGAAAACATGCATATGGTAATTGTCTCTCTCCTCTTTTTTGAAATCTGTCTGTCTGTCTGTCTGTCTGTCTCTGTGTCTTTGTCTGTGCCACTGTCTGTGCCTCTCTGTGCCTCTCTATGTCTCTGTGTCTCTCTATGTCTCTGTGTCTCTGGTTGTGTCTCTGTCTGTGCCTCTCTGTGCCTTTGTCTGTGCCTTTGTCTGTGCCTCTGTCTGCGTCTCTGCGTCTCTGTCTGTGCGTCTGCCTGTGTCTCTGTCAGTGTCTCTGTCTGTGTCTCTGTCTGTGTCTCTGTCTGTGCCTCTGCCTGTGTCTCTGTCTGTCTGTCTGTCTCTTCTTTTAAACCATGGCCTTTCTTGCATTCTGTGTCTGTCTGCTCTTGCTTGTATGTATTTGCCAAAAATAGAAAAGAACACGCGCGCGCGCACACACACACACACACACACACACACACACACACCCCGCGCGCACACACACAAATCAACCCAATTGCGCTTTATGTTTCAGGATCAGATTTTACATTAGCAGGATCTGATGGGATATTAAACATTACACAGTCGTGCACCTTTCTATTAAGACACGACTCACACACTTCACGTCCAAGTGGCTCTATAGTGCAAAGGTAGCCCACACTGTGTATAATAAGAACATCCGGTTAGATTATTGCCAACTAGCAACGTAATCATTGGAAAAAAATGCGCGCGCGAGCGACCAGTTTGGGGTGTGTGTGCGCGCGTGCGTGTGTGCGTGAGAGAGAGAGAGAGAGAGAGAGAGAGAGAGAGATTTTATCTGCTGGGTGAATAGACTGCCCTGTAAACTTTGGCGCGTTGAGGTAGCTAGGCTGAAAGAAAGGGGAATACCCTCCTGTCGCTTGTATCATAACCAATCGGGAAGTGTTCTTGCGGTGTCTTGTATACATACCCAAATCTCCGTGCTTCAGTCAGTCTGTACGTCCTTCTTCATGAAGCAGGTCATCTGGGCGTCGAAGGCCATTGGCAAGTTGGCAATAATATTTGTCTTTGGCCTTTTGCCATAGCTTCAGCAGAAGTGTGGAAAAGTCAGCAAGACGGGTCATGGCCGGTTACAAGGGTTTTGTTTTGGCTTTTTTATAATACAGTACCTGGTTTGAGAGGGAAAAGACGTACTGTGTACAGTCAGTGCAAGTTTTGAGACACGTGACTGATTTGAAGTTTGAAGTAGCTTCACCTGAAGGTCGTGGTGTGCTTTTGTACGTGCATGAGGGGTAAAACAGAAAATAAATTTTAAAAAGTTTGTTTGTTTGTTTGTTTCCTTTGTTCATTTTATTTTATTTTATGTTAGATTACTTCGTTTATTATTATTATTATTTTCTTTTTTTTAACTACTTTATTATCCTTTTCGGGAAATTCGGGCTGCCTCCCCCGGGGGAAGCGCGTCGCCTCGGTGCAGCGCCACCCAATACCTATCCTATACTTTTTTTTTATAATTTTGCTGGGGCGGGAAAGCCGGATAACCCGGAGAGAAACCCCCGATGAGCAGCCCGGCAGCCAGGAAAAACCGGTATCACATAATTATCACAAGCTCGACCTGGGCTCGAACTCACGCTTCATCGCCGTGACATTGGTGACGGCCGTTCAGTAGCGCATATTATTATTGTTATCATCATCATCATAATGAGTATCATTCCGCATAATCACAGCTCAAGCATCAGCACACTTGCTCGGTTTTAGCAGGTACGGATATTCGACAGCTAACGCTGCTCTAGTTTCGGAAACTTGACGCAAGAAATCCCAATGTGTGGCAAAGGTTACAAAGATAATATATCTCAGTGTCTGTGTATTTATGGCTTCTTACACCGGTGTA
>JACVVK020000729.1:55000-67500 GCA_018292915.2 Batillaria attramentaria | reverse complement strand
CAGAGAAGAAAGTTGTAGCCCTCGGCCTTCGGCCTTGGGCTACAACTTTCTTCACTGTCACCTCCCTCAAACTATACCAACGGCCCTACCCCCGAAAACCAGCCTATAATAGTATAATATTCTACCAGTTTCAGAAAAGGCAAGCTATTGATGAAACTGTAACTGTATATATCATGAATGGTTGTTTGTGAAATGTTTGTTTTCCCTAAGCTTTGTAACTGAAGTCTGAGCTGCATGTTTATTGCCTGCTCATTTAAAAACAGGTGTATTTAAAAATAAATCCGTAGGCACACACACGCGTGCACTTATTTCAAGGAAATAAATCATGATGTCATTACGCGCAAAGAGTCAGTCGCGTGCACTTATTTCAAGGAAATAAATCATGATGTCATTACGCGCAAAGAGTCAGTCGCTTTCGCTTTCGTTTTCCCGAGCTTCCAAGAAAGCAGTATCAGTCTACTCATCTGACGCAAGCACACAGGCATAAAAAGTTATCCTAGTTGATCAATTACCACCGTGAAAGCAAACCTTTCGAACCCTTCTGCTTGGACCTGAAGGTCTTCTAATCTGACACGGGGCCAATATAGCTGCACTTCTCTCTCTCTCTCTCTCTCTTCGGGGTGGTCGATTGGTAGAGCGTTGGACTTCTAATGCTCGGGTCGTGAGTTCGTATCCCGGCTGGGACCAAATATTTGTGCTGGCTTTTTCATCGTTGCCCCGTCTTTGATATCACCTTCTGTGGTGGAAAAGGACGTTAAACCCCCACCCACCCACCCTCTCTCTCTCTCTCTCTCTCTCTCTCTCTCTGGGAGCCGGGATAACGGAATGGTAGAACGTTGGACTCTCAGTGGTCGTGAGTTCGAATCCCGGCTGGGGCCAAATATTTGTACTGGCCTTGTTGCCCCGCTCTGATATCACCCCTAGGTGATGGAAAAGGGCGATACAGTCCAAGACACCCACCCACCCTCTCTCTCTCTCTCTCTCTGTGACTACAGAGCAAGTGAACACTACCACTTAGCCGCGAACTAGTACACCTCTCTCTCTCTCTCTCTCTGTGCGCGCCCTCGGAATCTACAGAAAAGCCTGCTGTCTTTGCGATCTAGTCATACATGTCAAGTGGCATCGCAACATTACTCGAACACAGCCAGCCCTTGGCCAACGCTGTAATTTATATCAGGTAACAACAGTCACGTGGCATGACAGCATACTCCGATATTACCCGACCGCAAGCCTAGCGGAGATCAGTAGGGCGGGTAATGTAGTCAGGGACGTGACCGCGCAGCTCTGGGGCTGTAGTACACTTCAGGCAGAACGCTGGCACAATACCAACAGGTGAGAATCAGCCAAAACATTTTGCACGTGTATGCAAATCAGTATGCAAATTACCTGTCGTCCATCCACGCACATAATCAAACCACCGTTGAAATTAATAGTTTTGTTGTCGTTGTCGTTGTTTGCTTCTTCTTGTGTGTGTTTTTGTTTGGTTGTTGTTTTCTAGTGTTGCTGTACTGTTCAAATGTCTTTGGTGAATCTTATGAAACATTTTGCACGCCGGCTTTCCCTGAATTGTACGAGCGATCTGTATAACTATGAAACTCAATCTTGGTATCGTGTGCATGCATACAACACCTTTATGTACCACAACAGATATAATAAATTAATAATCGTACCGAGACATTAATTGTGCTGATAAAGCTAATACAACATTGTGACCCAAATCACTCACCGGGCTATAAGCTAGCTGCAGCTATGTGTTTACCTGTCCCGTTAATATTGCGACTGGCAGCAAACAAGTTTCCCAGAAATACGTTTTCGGTTTGCAGCAAAATCAATATCTTTGCGCATGCACGCTTGCACGCGAATGTCTATAGTTACAAGCACGAATAGATTAGGAAGTATGGCCTTTATGCATACACTTTCCCAATCCGTGGTGCTGTGACGGTAGTAGCTGCAGCGACGGCAACAGTTGATTCCTTTTCAGCAGAAACCTTAATGGGCAAATCACGCGCAACCGCAAATTATTTAAAGTTGTTGTATGGTGTGTGTGTGTGTGTGTGTGTGTGTGTGTGTGTGTGTGTGTGTGTGTGTGTGTGTGTGTGTGTGAGAGTGAGAGAGAGAGAGAGAGAGAGAGAGAGAGAGAGAGAGAGAGCACACATGCAAGAAAACATTTTGTAACCTGCGAATTTTAAGCTAGTGCTGCGGCCGCACGGATACTGCCCCGCGACTTCGTGTGGTTTGATTTACAACAGCTTTGCACTCAGGGCCAGCCGCCAGGTTTCACTTCTAGCTGAGGCTTTCTCAAAAAGCCTTGCGCGGCGTCACGTAACACCTTGCACCAGATAAACGTATAGCGTGGCGCGAGGGCAACGTGCCAGCCATAGAAAGCAGAGAGAGAGAGAGAGGGGGGGGGGGGGGCTTGGGAGGGACAGGGGTTGGGAGGGACTTGGCGGTTGGGCGGATGGGGCGACCACAGCCCACTGGGGCATGGGACGCGACGCTAAAAGCTTCTTTGAAAAACCACCAATTCAAATACTGGCAGTAGACCAAGACGGTGTAACAGTATATTCAGTCACGCATAAATGCATTAATTCTTCTCAAGGATTAGTGTTAAAAGTAGACACTTGCTAAACTTATATCGTTCGGTCTTTCCAGGTTATTTTAACAACTGATTGAGCAAGCGCTGGCCTAAAGGAAGCTGAGTTAGCGTGACGAAACTGCAAGAAACATTGCATGTATCAACACACGACAAAAGAACTGTAGAAAAAAAAATTCCCTTTTCCAAACAACAACAAAAAAAATTCCCTTCAGTTTGATCGTTCATCACTGATGTCCAAGAGTCAACATGGAGTCATCGTCAAGCGATTCGTCATTGATCTCGATGGGGTCTGGAGACAGCAAGAGTCACTACGCTGAGGTAGGGTCCGCTCTCCTGCCAGGCTGTCCAGTCTATTGCGAAACGACCATGAAGATCCCACCCCGACGTCCAGCATCTCACTGCCTTTCCGCAAGAACCGCAGCGGTCGCCGCCCTGCTTCTCAGCATCCTGTGTCTGTTTCTCGTGGCCGGTTGCGCGGTCTTCTTCTTCATCCACCACGACCAGCTGCTGAACAACCATCCCCAGACCGACGCCAACGAGCAGGTGTGTCTGCCCTGTATCCAGGTCAACCCGGACCCTCTTCACGGAGGAGCTCCGTCCGGACTTTTGGACAAGCTTGAGCGGAAGTACGTGAAAGAGAACGACACGGAGCTTTGCTGTGCTCGGACGCCGGCTCAGTACGCTACGCTTTTCAAACTGGTTAGTCCACCCTCATCAAACATTATCATGTATCTTTGAAGAGTTTGAATGAACATTAATTCTATTTAGAAATGGATAGAACTTAACTGTTATCTATGTTCTGATTTATTTTGTTGGTCTGGTAAGAATCCCTAACCTTTCAAAGAATCCGTCAAAACTGAGGTTTTTTTTTTGTTTTTTTTTTTTAACTGAAGTTTTAACTACAAAGGGCTGGAGCTTTCAATTGTTAAAACTGTTCATTTTTCCGATGAGACAGGATGCATTACCATTTAAGAAATGCTGTCTTTCAGAATATAGAAGACAGTTGTATTCAATTCAATTCAATTCAAAATACTTTATTGTCTGTTTAAGAAAGACTCTAAAAACAGAAAATCTTCTTTGGACTCATTTGATGCTCTGTCACAGATAAGATAAAATACAGTCATTAAAGATCTTGGTATAAAACATAAAAACAATAAAATAGGGTTAAACGTTGAGGTCAAACAAAACTTCAGGACAATTTAAAACAAGTAACCATACATAATGTCAAACTCTAAAACTGTTTAACAAGAAAAACATTAAAGTCGATTTTAAACTGTCCGTATTCTTTCGATCCATATTATTCTGTTAACTCCTCCGGTCTCTCATCTTATTAGTGTTTTAATGAATAACATGTTGTTTCCAGATTTTGAAGAGACAGGAGGGAGTAAAAAAGCTCGCTGGTAAGTTACTTGCACAATATAAAAGTAAAAAAGCACTTTCAGATGATTTGGAATTCAATATGAATACAATAAAGCAATTAACTTGTAAAAGGAGTTTCCAGTGCTCCAATATTTTTCCTAGTTGTCTCTGATTATTGTGTGTTTGGAATGACTGCTTTTCAAACACTCTTCAACAAATATGAGAAATTCTATCAAAACCTGACAGATCTTGTGGTTTGTGTTTTCAGATATTCTTGGTTCGAACAGCAATGGAAACGACAATAACAACCAGCACGAGGCCCTACCTAGTAATGCTGTTTCTGCACATTTGCTGATCAAGCCCATTCCGCGGGAGCAAAAAGGTACGTGTTTAATACGGATTTATTTGATAATGATAGTAATTAATGCGGTGCACAGTTGAGAATGACAACACAGAAGAATTAAGGCGCGTATGCGAGGCTCAGGCTCCACGCGCCGTAAATAAGAAAAGATCAAAAGTTAAGTGTAGAAGCGACTCTGTGTAAATCATTTTGTTCTGTGTCGCTGGTGACAATTTGTTCGCTGACGGTCGGGGAACTGTTCTGAACATTTCCGGCAGGATTTGGTTGTCTTTTTTGTTTGGGTTTTGTTGTTGTTGTTGTTGTTGTTGTTGTTGTTGATGTTGTTATTGTTGTTCTTGTTGTTTGGGTTTTGTTGTTGTTTGTTTATTTGTTTTATTGTTTTGTAGGGTGAAGGTGACATATTGCCTAAAAGAGCGAAACCGATGGGACTGACTTGTTGTTGCTGTTGTTGTGGTTGTTGTTGTTGTTTTCTTCTTCTTTGTCTTTATGGACAAAACATTACAAGTATATATACACGATTCCTCTGGACGGGGACAACACTAATATTTTGATGTTTCTTGTTGCCCACAGACACCAAAAGAACACGTCAGATCCGTATATAATGACAATGACGTCAGAAATGTTACCAAGCTGTGTTCAGCTGACAGAATCAAGTTGTATACTTACGGTTAGAAGCCATTGTAAACGATTGAAAAGGCTCAATGGATACACAGTAGGTTTCTAAGTAATCAGGTATGAACTTGCCTCGGTTAGGACAATACAAAGACTAGCATACCCCCTGCTGAGAATTGAGTCTACCAGCTCAAGTGTGCGGATTTTTTTTACACGCTCGAATTACCGTCGACATCCCAAGGTAATTCGACACGCTCCAGTGAACACGAACAGTAGGCTTGGATGGGGTTTCCCCCTGTTACAACTCTGGGGTTAAAAATAAATGGTGATGTCACACAGTTCGTAGTACACGGATCTCCGGTGAAGCATTCAATACCCCGCTGTGGTGTAAAGGCTTGGTGTTTCCGGGTACGTTGGCAAAGAACACACTTCTCCAGAAACACTGGTACGGGTGGATGAACGTCTATTTTGTGTCTATATGTGGAACACAAAGTAGTAACAGTTCAGTCCTTTATACCCGCACCCAGCAATGCGGCAGGGGTTTCGACTGAACAGATAATACACGGAAGATACTTCCTGATTCATGACACGTAGGGACAGGTGTGTTTTACATTCAGGTGTGTTACAGGGAAGATCTTTTATGGACCCACATCTTTAAAAAAAGTGCTATTAAATACAAGCCTAATGTCAGCAATCATCGTAGGAGGGTGCCCATTTTGTAATCAGACCTTGAACACGACTGAACTGACGCCGGCCCAGAAAAGGGACACACGAGATTAGCTTTTCTTCCTGGTTGAGAGAGAGAGAGAGAGAGAGAGAGAGAGAGAGAGAGAGAGTTCCGTGACTGTGGTGCTATACGACAAACTGATAAAGACCCTATCCATGTTTTTTTTTTTTTTTTTTTTTTTCTGCCATTTCATATAAATCGTTGAGTACTGGACAATGACTTTTAATATGCTAACCATTAACCATTATATACACATAATGATTTTCACTTTGATTGATTGATTGATTGATTCACTCGGTCACATTCGAACCTGAAAAAAATAAAAATTGTTTTCTCACAACTCCTTGTCCACACTGGTCCCTTTTTAATTTCACCTGCGTTTTAATCTGTGCTTTTTTATTTAATAAGTTGTTATTCGTCCAGCGTCATTTGAGGGAATTATGCGTTGTTGTTGTTTTTTTTTAACTTCATTTTATATGTCCTAAGATTGTAAGGCGCTTAGAGCTTTGTTCCCAGGGATAGGCACCCTATTATTATTATTATTGCTTTTCTTTCATTCTAGATTCTTCTCCAGAGCCTTTGGTGCAGCACTGGAAGTCCCCCCAAGAAAGCCCCATCTCGCACGTGAGGACGGGTCTCAAGCTCCACGACAACAGAATCTACGTGCAGGATTCAGGCCTCTACTTCGTCTACTGCCAGATCCTCTACAACCGGGCTGACGTCCAACGCCCCAACGACCCCGAGGTCGCCAGCAATTACGTCAAAAGGTCCAGCGTCGTGTATCCTGCCACGTCAGGGATCCTGCTGAAAGCACGTCACACCCGGTACAACCAGGATAGGGACAGGCACAGCAGCTATGTCGGGGGTCTCTTCTTCCTGCACGAAGGGGATGAGCTGTTTGTCCAGGTCTCGTATCCGGAGCTCGTCTCCCACGATGACACGGCCAGTTTCTTTGGGCTGTTCAAAGTTGGGGAGTAAGAGAACCTTCAGAGATGAGGGTGACTTTATCTCAAAGCCGTTTGTTCTTCAGGCGCATGCAGTTTATACAAAGACACTGAAGCAGACAGCTCAGAAGTAGCAAGAAAGAATGTGAAAATCATGAATAGGCTACTTATCATAAAGCTCTGTTGGAGATGTGCGAGTTATGTTATAGATGTCTTTCAAAATCTTGTGTGTTGTTTGGAATACGGTATCTACAAAGATCCCCAAATGACAAGAAAGAACACACAGGTCTCTGTGAGGCTGTTTAAATTAGGAGGATTGAATAGTTCTATTAGGTATGGTATTGTTTTGTCGTTGTTTGGGCGTATACAGTTTTAAGACGATAACACGCAGATAGATCGTATTCAGAAGCACAAGTTTCGTCTCTGAGAGGCTGTTTACTACAGGCTGTCTTTTCGCAAATGATCGTAGGCTTGTGATGTGATTCGAATCTGTAAAGCAGGCAAAAAGAAGTATTGTTAGAAATGGCATAATCATATACTTCCAGAATTTGCAACTTCCTTTCGGTGTATACAATGAACCCAAAAGGCATGTACTGACATTGTCCGTTATTCAGAAATCGCCGAGGGAGGTCTTGGGCAGGAATGCCTCTTTGAAAGTGCATGGAATCAGTATCAACATGTCGTATTGATCAATATATGTGTTGGCATAACTATATATATAAATATTTGATAAACGTTGGCATACACTGTGTATATCTAGGAACACAAATCAACGACGTAGCCCTATAACGAGATCAGCACATTTAAAAATCATACAAGAGAATCACAACGTTCTCCAGCTTATAGAAATAATCTACCATTGCCCGCAGAAATGGCCTGAGTGCTTATGATATGAAATCCATACCGATGCAGAGCATAGTGTTTCCAGAGAAAGGTAAAAATGTAGTGCTCAAGATAATACCGCAGTTGAGCTTCACCGCTTTAGAGTGTATTGCAGGGTTGCACATTTAAGTCGGTCCCAGGACATTGACCTAAAAAAAAATTCAAATGTCCTATTTTTCCCCACCTCAAGCGGACATTTGTCCTATTAAAATTTTTATTGCCACTAAGTGGCCAGGACACGGTGTCCTATCACTTTGCTGTTTCCAGGACACTTTGTCCTATGGAAGCTGTGAAAAATGTGCAACCCTGGTATTGTTTCCATTACTGTTGTTGTTGTTGTTGTTGTGCTTGGTATTTACTTGTCTTTTGTTTGTTTGTTTATATTTGTTTTTTGTTGTTGGCGGTTTTTTTTTTTTTTTTGGTTGGTGGTGTCTTTTTCGCGGAGGGCCGGGGGACTTCTGGATCGAAAATTTTCAGTCGAAATACTTTCTGGGGTTGGAATTTTGATTCTCTGAAAAGTTTGTATTCTTTCAAATGACACGGTTGGTAGAGATACTCACGAAAGCACCGTGAAAACAAACAGAACTCAAGAGTTCGAGACTAGAGATAATTCGAATAAAAAACAAAACTAAAAGCCTCTAGTTGCTAGACAGTTCACTGTTATGTAATCTTGCCGTTAAAGGCGTTTCCCCATACCGTTTTTGTTTTCTGAAGGCACTCTCAAGCAAATACCTTAGAAATAGGTACATTCATTTACATATATAGATCTACACACACAGACAGAAACCCAAATGGTCAGTTGGATAGAAAAGTTAACGAGTAAATGTTAAGGAGAAGCTGATCGAGAGGTCTGCTTCCTTTCATATGCAATAGACTTTCGCTAAAAAAAAAAAAAAAAGTTCGGAAATTTTTGTTTAAGTATTGTCGATGGCCTATGCTCCACATGGAGCCAAGGGCCTAAGTAAGTAAGTAAGTAATTATTGTGCTATTTTCTTTTGGTTGTTAACGTCGTTGTTATTGTTGTTGTTGTTGTTGTTGTTGCTGTTGTTGTTGTTGTTGTTGAGAGTGAGTGAGTGGGAGACTCGACTCGACTCGACCTTTATTGATCAGGCCATTGGCCCATATCAAGGGCTACATGTGCGCCAACGCATCAAAGTTTGAATAAACATGCAACAAGAAATGTATAGTAATATTTTGTAAAAACGAGCCGCGTGGAATACGACATGTACTGCTAAGCGTTCCTCAGCAAAAATGCTTCATGTACAAACTTTGCCACATTCAACATTACAGTACTATTAATGCTGGAGAGCAACAAAGCCAAGCAAAATGAGTTCGGTGACCTGGTGTACTTCTTTGCAATATACTTTTCTCTCAGCTTGGAGTACTTAGGGCAGACCAGGATAAAATGTAATTCTGTTTCCTCGACACCCGGACAAAATGAACAGAAAAACATACTTTTGTCGTCACTAGTCGATCTTCTCTGAAAACGAAGGCGATGTGTTTTTAAACAAGACACTCCCAGGCTGAGTGAGTGGGAGAGAGAGAGAGAGAGAGAGAGAGAGAGAGTATACCATTAACAAACATATCAATTCCTAAAGGGAGAGATTGACCTTTTACCTCAAGAATATTGAAACGACCCACTGGGGGCCTCTTGAAGACACCTGTCATTGTCATATTCATGTGCAGTGCCAGGTGGCCATGCTTTTTTCTCTGTCTGGTCACAGAGTTAAATTATGAGAGGAGATATCTTCTTGTTGGGAACCTCAGAATGAGGATATGACTTCAAACAACTGAAAATGGCGATATCACGAAATACCTGTATGTCTTTCAAGTTCAGTACTTCACGATGGCAGCTGTATTATTTTGTTCACTGAGTTTAAATATGCGAAAGTCATTCCATCTATACGATGCAAATATTGCGTTCAACCACTTTGTCACTTCTACTTATGTGATAACATATCCCTGAAATTGCTCAAAATGGTATTTGAATATGCTCATATCGTCATTATAATAGCAGAATTTTCTAAGAGAGTTGATGACCATTCAGTTAATATGAACTTCGCGCGCGTGTGTTCTTCGCGTCGCTTCTGTCTTGAGTGAGCATGTTCAGTTGTACTGTACAGTATAATTATAAATGTTTTGTGACGGTTTACTAGCATGCCAAGTATTATTTGTTGTGTTCAGCACGTGGCTAAATAAGGTATTAAATAAAATACATAGAATTCCAGGAAATCGTGCTCTCTCTCTCTCTCTCTCTCTGTGTGTGTGTGTGTGTGTGTGTGTGTGTGTGTATGTGTGTGTGTATGTGTCTCTCTCTCTCTCTCTCTTTCTCTCTCTCTCTTATTGCCTTTTACAGTCACGTGCGTGTGCGTGCGTGTGCGTCTGCGTGTAAGAAAGACTCTAAGCCAATGAAAACTCCGATAATAAAAGCACAAAATCACACTGACATCATCACCCACCGTCATAACGAAATGTTAGCTGGTCATACGATCTCTCACTCCTGAAAGGGATAGTTGTCAACAGATATTATGACTTTAGTCCTGACTTGAATTACCGTCATTTAAGCTAGCTTACACGAAAACGTCGGTCATGAGAGAGGCAAAGAAATAAAACGCTAACAACCGAGAAGGGTGCAACAATGTTTATGACATTTATTTTCCTGTGCACAGCATTCAAAGTTTCTACAATGACAATACATCTTTTTGCAATGTAAACATTTATAAACAAGAGTTCTTTTCAAACGAGTTCTCTTCAGAAAATTTTACAGGGACAATAATACCTACACTTGACATTTTCTGTCGCAATCTTCTTTCACAAGCATTCTCAACAAAGGGTTCTTTGCGGAAAGCGCCGGTTCTTGTATCAATTGTAAAAGAAAACAGCCATCAAATACTTCTTGAGAACAAGAAGTAGTTTCGGTTTGCTGTGACGAGATCGCGCTCTTGAAACCTGTTTTACACTTGCTGGTTGTACATGTCTTGTCAGATTACTAGACAGGAAGTTTACCTGACCCTCCATATTGTATTACTAGAGCAGTCACGTATCTCGTTTCGTCCTTGCCCCCTTGGCACCTACTATCACGATTTTGAACCCGCCCTCCACAAATCCCTCCCCCCCCCCCCACACACACACAATTCAGAAACTCCCTCTCCCGCCCCTGTTACACACCCCCCCCCCCCAGCCTGCAAATGATAGCCACGGCATAACACTCATTTAAATTTGATACATTTGAGAGTGCAAAAGGAGACCCTTAAGTTTTGAATGTCTGCGAAGTGAATGCGTCCACCTGCATAGAAATCCCCTTCTCCTTCTCCTTTGCGCGAGCAGAAACCTTAAGGTGTGCGCCGCATACCTAGTGGACCAATCGGTAAAAGCCTGTTTCTTCTATACGCCATTTTATGTTCAGAAATAAATCTTTTTCAACAGGAGACCGGTCTGCCAAGTGGCTTTTCAAAAAAACCTTTCAAAAGTTGCTATCAACAACTAGGTGCATAATGGCGTTGCTGATACGCTGTATAATTTATATCAGTTCGTACCTGCCGCGCTGAGGTCATCTCTTCAGAAAATCTAGTCATTGCACCTGGGACCAGAGGCCTGACGCATGAGAACAGACCAGAATTATTACGTCCGGACTATCCTATCCCAGGCTCAGAGTGTGTTACCGTTTAGTCCCTGAAATCGTCGACAGCTTGCTCTAGTCTCCGTTTATTCATCTCGCGCTGATCTTCCAGTCTCAGCGTAGTCAGTTTAGTCTTGGACTTACGTCATAAGCTCTCTCCATACATGAGGGCGCGAGCGCCGATTCAACCAGGTTGACGACTCCCCGTCATTCCTCAGGAACCGAAAGTACAACAGAGCGCATTAGCCGAGCGAGAAAAGTAAAGATGCACATCGATACGAAAAGTCGTATCGATATTATCGCGATATTTTTGTTTTGTATCGATATTTTTAATCGATATATCGGCATCTGCAAAAGCTTCCACCACGTGATCAATTTTAGTGCACAGTCACAAAAATGTGAATGCCTACACAGTCACACCACGCAGAGAGAGAGAGAGAGAGAGAGAGACATACAGACAGAACGGACAGACAGACAGAACGGACAGACAGAACGGACAGACAGAACGGACAGACAGACAGAACGGACAGACTCTTTGGTTAACCCTTGAAATAAAAACGTTTATTTTGTACGTATGTCTGTAGATTACAAAACTCAAAAAGGAGGCAATCGAAGCAACGCCCTCGATCATCATGTTTACGTTTCTTGAGCCCAAAGTGGCGCCAAATATCGGCTTTGCCTTTCGTGTTTGCCACGACTACAAAATCGTTTTACATGATGACTCGCTGTCCACTAGTAGTGTGCAAGCAACAAGAGTATAGAACAGTGCAGTTCGCTTCTAGAAACCACGGTTCTACTTTCGGTTTCGCATCCACTTCCTGTTTCGCGTCTGCTAGTGTTACTTTTGGGTACTCGATATATCGATATGTGGAAACCGTATCGATATATTGTACCAGTAATCCTTTGAATCGCGATACCGATATGTATCGATAAAATCGTGAACTTCTAGAGAAAAGAGACCCTTACAGTAAACTCATAGCGACGGGGCATTAACTCATTCAGCACTAGCAGTTTTCTCCCCTGACTCGCCCTCGTGTGCACACGCACACACAAATATCAAGTGTGCACGGGAAAAAATCCCACGTGGTAAAACAGAAATACTGTCGCACGCACCAGAGTGAATAGCAGGGTGGAGGTTTGCACATTAAGTAGCACTTAGCGGCAGCGGGCTTTCACTGCTTCGTCCTCCAGCCCTGCGGCGCCATGAGCATCTCGGTAGAGATGGATACGTGTGCCGAGGAGAAGCATACCATACCATACCATACCATACCATACCATACCATACCATACCATACCTGGAAACTAGGCGTTTTGATGGGTTAGTTTTCTTTTAAGTTTTAAAAAAGTCACAACAATTCTTTTCACACTTATTCGGTCCCACACTACACAAAGTCCTAGCG
>JACVVK020000729.1:0-50000 GCA_018292915.2 Batillaria attramentaria | reverse complement strand
TGGTAGAGCGTTGGACTTCTAATGCTCGGGTCGTGAGTTCGATCCCCGCTGGGGCCAAATATTTGCGCTGGCTTTTTCATCGTTGCCCCGTCTTTGATATCACCCTATGTGGTGGAAAAGGACGTTAAACCCCCAAACACCCCCCCACCCCCTCCCTGAAAAAAAGTTTCAGGTAACAACTGAAGCTTTTCTCAGAACTGGACATCGAACGTGATAATACATTACATATAACATTTTACTGACTCACAGAAGTAGCGTATTACATATTCATAAATACAAAGACGTGATACGAACACGCATAGACATGTACACAAAACATAGTAAACGGGTTTGACTAGGCAAAATGGCAAATTTGATGCGCAACTACGCTTCTGTAACCAAGTTTAGATAGCTGTGCCGGCGTTTGTTCCCTACAAGCAATCATGGCGAGCAACGAGACAATGAATCAGCTTCCATGTTGGAACTACCTGAGATAGGTACCACCTGAATGTTGTATTCTTGCAACGCTAATGCCCACCGCATGAGCCTGCCATTGCGAAGCTTGCTCTGCTGCAATTACGAGAGTGAATGATGGTCTGTCTCAAGCGAGAATGTTCGACCGAAAAGGTACCGGGAGAACTTACCAATCCCCCAAACAATGGCAAGACACTCTCTTTCGACGACTGCATACCTCCTCTCTCGATCCAGCAGCTTGCGGCTAGCGTATGCAACTGGGTGGAAGGTTCCGTCATCCGCCTGTTGCAGCAGGACTGCACCAACGCCCGTATCGGACGCATCCGTACGCAGCGTGAACGGACGCCTGAAATCAGGAAGCATAAGGACAGGATCAGGGGACAAAATTGTCTGAACGGCTTCCAGCGCCCTTTGATAATCATCTGTCCATTTGACTTTCGCAGGCATCCCTTTCTTCGTGAGGTCTGCAAGTGGAGCTACCAACGACGTCAAGTCGCGGACGTACCGCCTGTAAAAGCCAATGAGACCTAGAATCGACCGTACCTGTTTCTTTGTTTTGGGAGCCTCCAAGTGCAACATTTTGTCAACTTTCTGAGGAACCGGTCGCAACGTTCCTTTGCTGACCAGATGACCCAGGAACTCAAGTTCCCTGAAACCTGTCTCCGCGACGGTCTCGCTGTCAACCCATTTTGTCCGAGCCGAAGCAAGACATTGCGTATAGCGTCTGGATGAAATTTCCAGTCAATGGTACCCACCAGAATGTCGTCAATGAGACTGCTCCTAGATCCTCCAAGTGAAGTTTCCTCATGAGTCTGGCAAATGTAGCTGGTGCGGTAACTAACCCAAACGGCATACGAACAAACTGAAACAGTCCCTGTGGTGTGCGCGCAGTTTTGGGCCTGTCAGCTTCAGCCACCTGAATTTGCCAGTAACCCTTGGCCAAATCGATCTTTGTGAAATAGTCATACTCACGTATCTGAGCGAAGAGTTCCTCCACCTGCTGGAGGTCCGGGCACTTTGCAATAACAACTGAGAACTGAGACACACTGTTTCAGTACTACACCGCCTCACTGCTGGTGCTTCTCACGGTTATGTCGTGCATTTTATGTATGCGGGCGATTGGGTATCACAGAGGGGCTGTTTGTGTGTGTGTTCATGGTGTCTGCGCGTTTGCGCTAAGAAAGCGGTTTCAGATTCACCACTGTGACTTTTTTTACCGCTATTTTGCTAAGTCCCCGTGGTGGAAATGTTGACCTATCAGCAGTTAAACACTGATTACGATGAGATCGGAACAAAGAACTCTCACCAATGCTGTGGGTGAAGATGAGAGGTGCAGTCAGTGTTGTTGTTGTTGATGTTGTTGAGTTTTGTTATTGAACTTTGTGGCGTAGAACCATTTGAACCACCAATAACTGTCTTAACGTGATTGGATACATTCTTATACGGTGATTTCAATTCAATTCAAAAATACTTTATTTGTCCCTTTCGGGCAATTAATTCGTGGTAAAAGGTAGCTGGTAACCTGACGGGCAATGGCTAATGATAACCATCAACATCAAAATTTACCCAGCTTAAGATTTCTAACACACGTAACATATCTCATCACATCATGTCATTATGATTGTATTATTTGCATCTTTTTTACGTTTTATGTGTATGTTCTACGCGTGTTGCAAAGCGGTCTTCTCAGTTCTGGGACAAACAAAACTGACTTGATTTGACTTGAACTTTGTTGTTCTTGTTTGTTTGTCTGTTCATGTTTTTTTTCGTTCGCAGTTTATCTCACTTTTTCCGCCTGTTGTGTCATCTTTTTTTCTTTTTTCTTTTTTATTTCGGAGGGGCCATTATAGCCACAGGTCGACAGGGTTTGCGGTGGCATTATTTGGACCCGAACAACAGAAATAATTACGCTATCACAGCATGGTAAACCATGTCGGACATTGAACTTGGAGGAAATCTCTCGTGGGAGTGAACTTGTGTTACGTCGGTGGTACCCCAAGATGTGTGTGTGTGTGTGTGTGTGTGTGTGTGTGTGTGTGTGTGTGTGTGTGTGTGTGTGTGTGTGTTGTGTGTGTGTGTGTGTGTGTGTGTGTGTGTGTGTGCGCGCGCGCGCGTGTATGTGTGTAGTACCTGATTTGGATCAACTGCGACTAGTAGACAAGCAGTGGCAATAGCAAAGCTTAAAATAGTTATACCGATGTAATTTATATAAATTTTGTTTCTGTGTGGAAATAAAAGACAAAAACAAAACAAACAAAACAAAGCAAAACAACAACAACAACAAAAAAAAAACACACAAAAAAACACACGGAAAACTGTGTAAAAGTATACATTTTATTCGTAACAAATAAAGTGCTTTCAATTTCTCTCTCTCTCTCTCTCTCTCTCTCTCTCTCTCTCTCTCTCGTTGCATAACACAGTTCCTACAAACAGCTTTAAGACCGTAAAATTGACAGGAAAAAAGTTCGTCAAAACATTACAAAATAATTATATTTTCTGACTATAAATATCTTCATTTATGTGTTTAGTAGAAAATACGTGTAACATAAACATTATTACTCCAAGACTATATTACATGTATATGGCGACATGTTAACAGAAAAGGAAAGCGACATTTTAAAATTAGAGAAATGTGGGATGACATATACATTTATATACATGTATACATTCGCATGTCATTCAAATCAACTCACACAATCTTATAAATTGCGCATCAGTGTTTGCATAAAAAGTAGTGATATATCACATTACCGGTTAGTAGGGGTAATTTCGGGGGGGGGGGGGTAGGGGGTAGGGGGAAAACACTCATAGACTATCCACTAATAAGAAGGTAGATTACATACTAAATTGCTCAGTGGATAAACGTAATATTGCATAGATTTTGTCATTTGTAGACATTTTCACTGAAACGAGTGGAGTATACAAAATCTCAATGCATACAAACTTTCGGCCGAAATCTAGTGTGTATTGTATCTGTCCACATAGGAACAGTCACACGCATGACGTCAACCTCTCGTCACAGCTTGAAATCCATCCAAGAAATAAATCAGATGAAGAGAGGGTGGGTAGGTGTTTGGAGGTTTAACGTCCTTTTCCACCACATACGGTGATATCAAAGACAGGGAACGATGAAAAAGCCAGCAGAAATATTTGCCCCCAGCCGGGATCGAACTCACGACCCGAGCATTAGAAGTCCAACGCTCTACCATTCGACCACCCCGGCTCCCCGCAGATGAAGAGAGGACGATCCTTAGTACTTAGTGACAAAAGACTTCATGAAAAGGAGAAACATAACATGGAAACATAATGCGGACAGAGCTCACATACATCTCAAGAGCGCAACATCTTCATGCTCACAATGAAAGATGGCTACAATATCACCAAACCATTACAAGTAGATATTATATTTTCAAAATATAATGGTCAGCATGAAGTCATATGTAACATTTCTGCACACAAAAATAATCTGCCGAACTGTAGGGCAACATTTGAGCTTTTTTCTGGCATACAGATTGACCGTCCTCGTGGTCGTGGTCGTGTACTTTTGGTACACCCCTTGTATTTAATTATGATACAGTAATCTTATAATTGCACATTAGTATAATTTGTATTGAGCAGTTGACATAAAACTGGGGGAACGCGTCGCCATTTGTACCGCGATAACTATTGTTTTCTCCTTGCTTGCTCTGTGCAACTCCAGGCTGGAATAAATATGGTTTATACCACGCACATTCGTTATTTATGCTTGCGTATGTACACAAAAGCAGGACAGGTGCAGTAAACATTTCAGCACCTAAATGTTTGCTCGATTTACTTCGAACACCGTTACCTACGACGCGATTTGAACCCTTTGGCACAATCATCCACAACCAGTACCGGTGGCAGTGGAAGAGAAGACTGGGTGCAGACAGTGGTGTTGACGTGATCCACCAGCACCAGAGGCACCAGCAGACAATCCTCTTCAGTTTGAAGACTGGCCACTGCAGACTACTGAACGACCTCAACCGACTCAAGATTGCCCACACTGACGAATGTCCATGTGTCACTGGATCCCAGACACCAGAACACATCCTTCAGTATTGTCCTGTCCGTGATGCTCTACGACATCAAACTTGGCCTGAGGGCGCAGAGCTACTGGTGCAGCTTTGGGATAGCCGTCATGACCTGGAGAAGACCGTGGGATTCGTCATGGCGACCGGGCTGCAGATCTGAATTAACCAGTCAAATCGACCACAGAAGAAGAAGAAGACGAAGAAGAACCCTGTGGCACAAAATCCGCCATGGTTCAAACCTGTGCCCGAGAGGGCAGAGCGACCGATGTAGCATATGCGCTTCTTCACGTCGGCAGAGACACGCCTGTCATACGTCTAGCCTAGCATCTGTCCAGTGACATGATTGTCCGAGAGGACATGTGCCTATTTGTCTTTTTTTTCCACTTATCATGTCGAGCAAACAGCCGATCAGAACCTAAATTCGCCACATGTGCTCGTAACGAAGATGGCGGGATTTTTTAACTCAGTGCCAGACTGCCCGATTTATTGAATTAATGCACGATAATACACGCTACAGCAAGTAGTGCGACTGGCACGAGAAAGAAGAGGCCTTCCTCTGCTAGCGAGAGAAATGAACATGGCAGATGATTGACATGAATTTGCCACGTTGGAGACATGCAGGTAGCGGCAGCAAGCAGTCGCACAGGTTCATGACACAGGTATTTTCAGCACCTACCCTGAACCACAATTTAGCCTAAGTTTAATCTGATGATTGTTATAAATTAGCAGTATTGGTCAGTATGATAGTAATTGTAGTTGCAGGATTATGAATTAGTAGTGGTGGTTGGTGTAGAAGTGGTGGTTGGTGTAGTAGTAGTGGTGGCTGGAGTAGTAGTAGCGGTAGTGGGTGTAGTAGTAGTGGTGACAGGTAGTGAAGTGGTGGTGGCTGTAGTAGTAGTGATGGCTGGTGTAGGGGTCGTGGTGGCTGGTGTAGTCGTAGTGGTGACAGGCGTAGTCGTGGTGGTGGCTGGTGTAGTAGTGGTGGTGGTGGTTGTTGTAGTAGTGGTGGTGACAGGCGTAGTAGTGGTGGTGGCTGGTGTAGTAGTATTGGTGGTTGGTGTAACAGTAGTGGTGACAGGTATAGTAGTGGTGGTGGGTGTAGTAGTAGTGGTGGTTGGTGTAGTAGTGGTGGTGGGTGTAGTAGTAGTGGTGACAGGTGTAGTAGTGGTGGTGGGTGTAGTAGTAGTGGTGACAGGTGTAGTAGTGGTGGTGGCTGGTGTAGTAGTGGTGGTGGTGGTTGGTGTAGTAGTGGTGGTGACAGGCGTAGTAGTGGTGGTGACAGGCGTAGTAGTGCTGGTGGCTGGTGTAGTAGTATTGGTGGTTGGTGTAACAGTAGTGGTGACAGGCGTAGTAGTGGTGGTGGGTGTAGTAGTAGTGGTGACAGGCGTAGTAGTGGTGGTGACAGGCGTAGTAGTGGTGGTGACAGGCGTAGTAGTGCTGGTGGCTGGTGTAGTAGTATTGGTGGTTGGTGTAACAGTAGTGGTGACAGGCGTAGTAGTGGTGGTGGGTGTAGTAGTAGTGGTGACAGGCGTAGTAGTGGTGGTGACAGGCGTAGTAGTGGTGGTGACAGGCGTAGTAGTGCTGGTGGCTGGTGTAGTAGTATTGGTGGTTGGTGTAACAGTAGTGGTGACAGGCGTAGTAGTGGTGGTGGGTGTAGTAGTAGTGGTGACAGGCGTAGTAGTGGTGGTGACAGGCGTAGTAGTGCTGGTGGCTGGTGTAGTAGTATTGGTGGTTGGTGTAACAGTAGTGGTGACAGGCGTAGTAGTGGTGGTGACAGGCGTAGTAGTGGTGGTGACAGGCGTAGTAGTGGTGGTGGTGGTTGGTGTAGTAGTAGTGGTGACAGGCGTAGTAGTGGTGGTGACAGGCGTAGTAGTGCTGGTGGCTGGTGTAGTAGTATTGGTGGTTGGTGTAACAGTAGTGGTGACAGGTATAGTAGTGGTGGTGGGTGTAGTAGTAGTGGTGACAGGTGTAGTAGTGGTGGTGGCTGGTGTAGTAGTGGTGGTGGTTGGTGTAGTAGTAGTGGTGATAGGCGTAGTAGTGGTGGTGACAGGCGTAGTAGTGCTGGTGGCTGGTGTAGTAGTAGTGGTGGTTGGTGTAACAGTAGTGGTGACAGGTATAGTAGTGGTGGTGGGTGTAGTAGTAGTGGTGACAGGTGTAGTAGTGGTGGTGGCTGGTGTAGTAGTGGTGGTGGTGGTTGTTGTAGTAGTGGTGGTGACAGGCGTAGTAGTGCTGGTGGCTGGTGTAGTAGTAGTGGTGGTTGGTGTAACAGTAGTGGTGACAGGTATAGTAGTGGTGGTGGGTGTAGTAGTAGTGGTGACAGGTGTAGTAGTGGTGGTGGCTGGTGTAGTAGTGGTGGTGGTTGGTGTAGTAGTAGTGGTGATAGGCGTAGTAGTGGTGGTGACAGGCGTAGTAGTGCTGGTGGCTGGTGTAGTAGTAGTAGTGGCTGGTGAAGTAGTGGTGGTGGGTGGTGTAGTAGTAGTGGTGGTGGGTGTAGTAGTAGTGGTAACAGGTGTAGTAGTAGTGGTGGCTGGTGTAGTAGTAGTGGTGACTGGTGTAGAAGTGCTGGTGGATGGTGTAGTAGTCGTGGTGACAGGCGTAGTACTGGTGGTGGTTGGTGTGGTAGAAGTGGTGACAGGCGTAGTAGTAGTGGTGGCTGGTGTAGTAGTAGTGGTAACAGGTGTAGTAGTAGTGGTAACAGGTGTAGTAGTAGTGGTGACAGGTGTAGTAGTGGTGGTGACAGGTGTAGTAGTGGTGGTGACAGGTGTAGTAGTAGTGGTGACAGGTGTAGTAGTGGTGGTGGCTGGTGTAGTAGTGGTGGTGTCTGGTGTAGTAGTAGTGGTGACAGGCGTAGTAGTGGTGGTGACATGTGTAGTAGTGGTGGTAGGTGTAGTAGTAGTGGTGACAGGTGTAGTAGTGGTGGTGACAGGTGTAGTAGTAGTGGTGACAAATGTAGTAGTAGTGGTGACAAGCGTAGTAGTCGTGGAGGCTGGTGTAGTAGTAGTGGTGGCTGATGTAGTAATGGTGGTGGCTGGTGTAGTAGTAGTGGTGACAGGCGTAGTAGTGGTGGTGACATGTGTAGTAGTGGTGGTAGGTGTAGTAGTAGTGGTGACAGGTGTAGTAGTGGTGGTGGCTGGTGTAGTAGTGGTGGTGGGTGTAGTACCAGTGGTGACAGGTATAGTAGTGGTTGTGGCTGGTGTAGTAGTAGTGGTGGCTGGTGTAGTAGTGGTGGTGGTTGGTGTAGTAGCAGTGGTGACAGGCGTAGTAGAGGTGGTGGCTGGTGTAGTAGTAATGGTGGTGGTTGGTGTAATAGTGGTGGTGACAGGCGTAGTAGTAGTGATGACAGGTGTAGTAGTGGTGGTGGATGTAGTAGCAGTGGTGACAGGTGTAGTAGTGGTGGTGGATGTAGTAGTAGTGGTGACAGGTGTAGTAGTGGTGGTGGCTGGTGTAGTGGTAGTTGTGACAGGTGTAGTAGTGGTGCTAGCTGGTGTAGTGGTAGTGGTGACACGTGTAGTAGTGGTGGTGGCTGGTGTAGTAGTAGAGGTGTCAGGTGTAATAGTAGTGGTGGGTGTAGTAGTAGTGGTGACAGGTGTAGTAGTGGTGGTGGATATAGTAGCAGTGGTGACAGGTGTAGTAGTGATGGTGGGTGTAGTAGTAGTGTTGGTGGGTGTAGTAGTAGTGGTGACAGGTGTAGTAGAGGTTGTGGCTAGTGTAGTAGTGGTGGTGGCTGGTGTAGTAGTAGTGGTGACAGGCGTAGTAGTGGTGGTGGCTGGTGTAGTAGTAGTGGTGACAGGCGTAGTAGTGGTTGTGGCTGGTGTAGTACTAGTGGTGGTGGGTGTAGTAGTGGTGGTGGAGGTTGTAGTAGTAGTGGTGACAGGTGTAGTAGTGGTGGCTGGTGTAGTAGTAGATGTGAAAGGCGTAGCAGTAGTGGTGGCTGGTGTAGTAGTAGTGGTGGTGGGTGTAGTAGTAGTGGTGACAGGTGTAGTCGTGGTGGTGGCTGGTGTAGTAGTAATAGTGGTGGGAGTAGTAGTAGTTGTGACAGGTGTAGTCGTGGTGGTGCTTGGTGTAGTAGCAGTGGTGGTGGGTGTAGTAGTAGTGGTGACAGGTGTAGTAGTGGTGGTGGTTGGTGTAGTAGTAGTCGTGACAGGTGTGGTAGTGCTGGTGGCTGGCGTAGTAGTAGTGGTGGCTGGTGTAGTAGTGGTGGTGGCTGGTGTAGTAGTGGTGGTGGCTGGTGTAGAAGTGGTGGTGGCTGGTGTAGTACTAGTGGTGGCTGGTGTAGTAGTAGTGGTGGCTGGTGTAGTAGTGGTGGTGGCTGGTGTAGTAGTAGTGGTGGTGGGTGTAGTAGTAGTGGTGGTGGGTGTAGTAGTAGTGGTGACAGGTGTAGTAGTGGTGGTGGCTGGTGTAGTAGTAGTCGTGACAGGTTTGGTAGTGCTGGTGGCTGGTGTAGTACTAGTGGTGGCTGGTGTAGTAGTGGTGGTGGCTGGTGTAGTAGTGGTGGTGGCTGGTGTAGTAGTGGTGGTGGCTGGTGTAGTAGTAGTGGTGGCTGGTGTAGTAGTGGTGGTGGCTGGTGTAGTAGTAGTGGTGGTGGGTGTAGTAGTAGTGGTGGTGGGTGTAGTAGTGATGGTGGCTGGTGTAGTAGTGGTTGTGGCTGGTGTAGTAGTGGTGGTGGCTGGTGTAGTACTAGTGGTGGCTGGTGTAGTACTAATGGTGGCTGGTGTAGTACTGGTGGTTGTTGGTGTAGTAGCAGTGGTGGTGGGTGTAGTAGTAGTGGTGGTGGGTGTAGTAGTGATGGTGGCTGGTGTAGTAGTGGTGGTGGCTGGTGTAGTAGTTGTGACAGGCGTAGTAGTGGTGGTGGCTGGTGTAGTAGTAGTTGTGGTGGGTGTAGTAGTAGTGGTGACAAGTGTAGTAGTGGTGGTGGCAGGTGTAGTAGTAATAGTGACAGGCGTAGTAGTGGTGGCTGGATTCGGAGTAGTGGTGGTGGTTGGTGTAGTCGTAGTGGTGACAGGCGTAGTTGTGGTTGTGACAGGCGTAGTAGTAGTGGTGACAGGTGTAGTAGTGGCGGTGGCTGGTGTAGTAGTAGTGGTGACAGGTGTAGTAGTAGTGGTGACAGGTGTAGTAGTGGTGGTGGCTGGTGTAGTAGTGGTGGTGGCTGGCGTAGTAGTAGTGGTGGCTGGTGTAGTAGTGGTGGTGGCTGGTGTAGTAGCAGTGGTGGTGGGTGTAGTTGCAGTACTGGAGGGTGTAGTAGTAGTGGTGACAGGTGTAGTGGTGGTGGTGGCTGGTGTAGTAGTAGTGGTGACAGGCGTAGTAGTGGTGGTGGCTGGTGTAGTAGTAGTGGTGGTGGCTGGTGTAGTAGTAGTGGTGACAGGCGTAGTAGTGGTGGTGACAGGCGTAGAAGTAGTGGTGGCTGGTGCAGTTGTAGTGGTGGTGGGTGTAGTAGTAGTGGTGACAGGTGTAGTAGTAGTGGTGGGTGGTGTAGTAGTAGTAGTGGTGGTGGGTGGTGAAGTAGTAGTGGTGACAGGTGTAGTAGTGGTGGTGGCTGGTGTAGTAGTGGTGGTGGGTGTAGTAGTAGTGGCGACAGGTGTAGTAGTGGTGGTGACTGGTGTAGTTGTAGTGGGGATAGGTGTAGTAGAGGTGGTGGCTGGTGAAGTTGTACTGGTGACAGGTGTAGTTGTGGTGGTGGCTGGTGTAGTAGTAGTGGTGATAGGTGTAGTAGTGGTGGTGACAGGTGTAGTAGTGGTGGTGGCTGGTGTAGTAGTAGTGGTGGTTGGTGTAGAAGCAGTGGTGGCAGGTGTAGTAGCAGTGGTGGCTGTTGTAGTAGAAGTGGTGGTGGGTGTAGTAGTAGTGGTGGAGGGTGTAAAAGTAGTGGTGACAGGTGTAGTAGTGGTGGCTGGTGTAGTAGTAGTTGTGACAGGTGTAGTAGTGGTTGTGGGTGTAGTAGTAGTGGAGACAGGTGTAGTAGTGGTGATGGCTTGTGTAGTAGTAGTGGTGACAGGCGTAGTATTGGTGGTGGCTGGTGTAGTAGTAGTGGTGACAGGTGTAGTAGTAGTGGTGACAGGTGTAGTAGTGGTGGTGGCTGGTGTAGTAGTGGTGGTGGCTGGTGTAGTAGTGGTGGTGGCTGGTGTAGTAGTGGTGGTGGTTGGTGTAGTAGTAGTGGTGAAAGGTGTAGTAGTAGTGGTGACAGGTGTAGCAGTGGTGGTGGCTGGTGTAGTAGTAGTTGTGACAGGTGTAGTAGTGGTGGTGGGTGTAGTAGTAGTGGTGACAGGTGAAGTAGTGGTGGTTCCTAGTGTAGTAGTAGTGGTGACAGGCGTAGTATTGGTGGTGGCTGTTCTAGTAGTAGTGGCTGGTGTAGTAGTAGTGGTGACAGGTGTAGAAGTGGTGGTGGCTGGTGTAGTAGTAGTGGTGACAGGCGTAGTAGTGGTTGTGGCTGGTGTAGTACTAGTGGTGGTGGGTGTAGTAGTGGTGGTGGAGGTTGTAGTAGTAGTGGTGACAGGTGTAGTAGTGGTGGCTGGTGTAGTAGTAGTTGTGACAGGTGTAGTAGTGGTGGTTGGTGTAGTAGCAGTGGTGGTGGGTGTAGTAGCAGTGGTGGTGGGTGTAGTCGCAGTGGTGGTTGGTGTAGTAGCAGTGGTGGTGGGTGTAGTAGCAGTGGTGATTGGTGTAGTCGTGGTGGTGGCTGGTGTAGTAGTAGTGGTGACAGGTGTGGTAGTGCTGGTGGCTGGTGTAGTACTAGTGGTGGCTGGTGTAGTAGTGGTGGTGGCTGGTGTAGTAGTAGTGATGGAGGGTGTAGTAGTAGTGGTGGAGGGTGTAGTAGTAGTAGTGGTGGGTGTAGTAGTGATGGTGGCTGGTGTAGTAGTGGTGGTGGCTGGTGTAGTAGTGGTGGTGGCTGGTGTAGTACTAGTGGTGGCTGGTGTAGTACTAATGGTGGCTGGTGTAGTAGTGGTGGTGGCTGGTGTAGTAGTAGTGGTGGAGGGTGTAGTAGTAATGGTGTCAGGTGTAGTAGTGGTGGTGGCTGGTGTAGTAGTAGTGGTGACGGGTGCAGTAGTGGTTGTGGCTGGTGTAGTAGTAATGGTGACAGGGGTAGTGGTGGTGGTGGCTGGTGTAGTAGTAGTGGTAGAGGGTGTAATAGTAGTGGTGACAGGTGTAGTAGTGGTGACAGGTGTAGTGGTAGTGGTGGCTGGTGAAGTAGTAGTGGTGACAGGTGTAGTAGTGGTGGTAGCTGGTGTAGTAGTACTGGTGGCAGGTGTAGTAGTGGTCGTGGCTGGTGTAGTAGTAGTGGTGGTTTTGGGTGTAGTAGTAGTGGTGGCTGGTGTAGTAGTAGTGGTCACGGGTGTAGTAGCGGTGGTGGGTGTAGTAGTAGTGGTTACATGTGTAGTAGTGGTGTTGGCTGGTGAAGTAGTAGTTGTGTTTGATGTAGTAGTACTGGTGGCTGGCGTAGTAGTGGTGGTGGCTGGTGTAGTGGTGGTGATGGCTGGTGTAGTAGTAGTGGTAACAGGTGTAGTGGTGGTGGTAGCTGGTGTAGTAGTACTGGTGACAGGTGTAGTAGTTGTCGTGGCTGGTGTAGTAGTAGTGGGGGTTTTGGGTGTAGTAGTAGTGGTGGCTGGTGTAGTAGTAATGGTCACGGGTGTAGTAGCGGTGGTGGGTGAAGTAGTAGTGGTTACAAGTGTAGTAGTGATTTTGGATGGTGAAGTAGTAGTGGTGGTGGCTGCTGTAGTAATAGTTGTGACAGGTATAGTAGTGGTGGTAGCTGGTGTAGTAGTACTGGTGACAGGTGTAGTAGTGGTCGTGGTTGGTGTAGTAGTAGTGGTGGTGGTGGGTGTAGTAGTAGTGGTGACAGGCGTTGTAGTAGTGGTGGCTGGTGTAGTAGTAGTGGTCACGGGTGTAGTAGTGGTAGTGGCTGGTGTAGTAGTAGTGGTGACAGGTGTAGTAGTGGTAGTGGCTGGTGTAGTAGTAGTGGTGACAGGTGTAGTAGTTGATGGAACTGCTAGAGGAGCAGTGGTCACAGCCGGTGTTGATGTAGAAGCTATAGAAGCAGTAGTCACAGCCGATGTTGATGTAGGTGCTAGAGGAGCAGTAGTCACAGCCGGTGTAGATGTAGCGGCTAGAGGAGCAAAAGTCACTGCCGATGTAGATGTAGGAGCTAAAGGAGCAGTAGTCACAGCCGGTGTAGATGTAGCTCCTAGAGGAGCAGTAGTCACGGCCGGTGGTGATGGAACTGCTAGAGGAGCAGTAGTCACGGCCGGTGTTGATGTAGCTGCTAGAGGAGCAGTACTCACGGCCGGTGTTGATGGAACTGCTAGAGGAGCAGTAGTCACAGCCGGTGTAGATGTAGCGGCTAGAGGAGCAAAGGTCACTGCCGAAGTAGATGTAGGAGCTAAATGAGCAGTAGTCACAGCCGGTGTAGATGTAGCTGCTAGAGGAGCAGTAGTCACGGCCGGTGTTGATGGAACTGCTAGAGGAGCAGTAGTCACAGCCGGTGTAGATGTAGCAGCTAGAGCAGTAGGTACAGCCGATGTAGATATAGCTGCTAAAACTACAGTAGTCACATCTGGTGTGGATGTAGCTGATAGAGCAGTAGCTACAGCCGATGTAGATGTAGCTGCTAGAGTAGCAGTAGTCACAGCCTGCGTAGATGTAGCCGGTAAAGGAGCAGTTGTCACAGCCGGTGTAGATGTAGCTGCTAGACGAGCAGTAGTCACAGCCGGTGTAGATGTAGGTGCTAGAGGAGCAGCAGTTACAGCCGGTGTAGATGAAGGTGCTAGAAAAACAGTAGTCACAGCCGGTGTAGATGTAGCTGCTGGAGGAGCAGTAGTCACGGCCGGTGTTGATGGAACTGCTAGAGGAGCAGTAGTCACAGCCGGTGTTGATGTAGGTGCTAGAGGAGCAGTAGTCACGGCCGGTGTAGATGTAGCTGCTAGAGGAGCAGCAGTCACGGCCGGTGCTGATGGAACTGCTAGAGGAGCAGTAGTCACAGCTGGTGTAGATGTAGCTGCTAGAGGAGCAGTATAAGTCACAGCCGGTTTTGATGTAGTTTCTAAAAGAGCAGTAGTCACAGCCGGTGTAAACGTAGAAGCTTTAGAAGCAGTAGTCACAGCCGGTGTTGATGTAAGTTCTAGAGGAGCAGTAGTCACAGCCGGTGTAGATGTAGCGGCTAGAGGAGCAAAGGTCACTGCCGAAGTAGATGTAGGAGCTAAAGGAGCAGTAGTCACAGCCGGTGTAGATGTAGCTGCTAGAGGAGCAGTAGTCACGGCCGGTGTTGATGGAACTGCTAGAGGAGCAGTAGTCACAGCCGGTGTAGATGTAGCGGCTAGAGGAGCAAAAGTCACTGCCGAAGTAGATGTAGGTGCTAGAGAAGCAGTTGTCACAGCCGGTGTCGATGTAGGAGCTAGAGGAGCAGTAGTCACAGCCGGTGTAGATGTAGCTGCTAGAGGAGCAGCAGTCACGGCCGGTGTTGATGGAACTGCTAGAGGAGCAGTAGTCACAGCCGGTGTAGATGTAGCAGCTAGAGCAGTAGGTACAGCCGATGTAGATATAGCTGCTGAAACTACAGTAGTCACATCTGGTGTGGATGTAGCTGATAGAGCAGTAGCTACAGCCGATGTAGATGTAGCTGCTAGAGTAGCAGTAGTCACAGCCTGCGTAGATGTAGCCGGGTAAAGGAGCAGTTGTCACAGCCGGTGTAGATGTAGCTGCTAGACGAGCAGTAGTCACAGCCGGTGTAGATGTAGGTGGTAGAGGAGCAGTAGTCACAGCCGGTGTAGATGTAGGTGCTAGACGAGCAGTAGTCACAGCCGGTGTAGATGTAGGTGCTAGAGGAGCAGTAGTTACAGCCGGTGTGGATGAAGGTGCTAGAGCAGTAGTCACGGCCGGTGTAGATGTAGGTGCTAGAGGAACAGAACTCACAGCCGGTGTAGATGTAGGTGCTAGAGGAGCAGTAGTCACAGCCGGTGTAGATGTAGGTGCTAGAGGAACAGTAGTCACAGCCGGTGTAGATGTAGCTGCTGGAGGAGCAGTAGTCACGGCCGGTGTTGATGGAACTGATAGAGGAGCAGTAGTCACAGCCGGTGTTGATGTAGGTGCTAGAGGAGCAGTAGTCACGGCCGGTGTAGATGTAGCTGCTAGAGGAGCAGCAGTCACGGCCGGTGCTGATGGAACTGCCAGAGGAGCAGCAGTCACAGCTGGTGTAGATGTAGCTGCTAGAGGAGCAGTATAAGTCACAGCCGGTTTTGATGTAGTTTCTAGAAGAGCAGTAGTCACAGCCGGTGTTGATGTAGAAGCTATAGAAGCAGTAGTCACAGCCGGTGTTGATGTAGGTTCTAGAGGAGCAGTAGTCACAGCCGGTGTAGATGTAGCGGCTAGAGGAGCAAAGGTCACTGCCGAAGTAGATGTAGGAGCTAAAGGAGCAGTAGTCACAGCCGGTGTAGATGTAGCTGCTAGAGGAGAAGTAGTCACGGCCGGTGTTGATGGAACTGCTAGAGGAGCAGTAGTCACAGCCGGTGTAGATGTAGCGGCTAGAGGAGCAAAAGTCACTGCCGAAGTAGATGTAGGTGCTAGAGAAGCAGTTGTCACAGCCGGTGTAGATGTAGGAGCTAGAGGAGCAGTAGTCACAGCCGGTGTAGATGTAGCTGCTAGAGGAGCAGCAGTCACGGCCGGTGTTGATGGAACTGCTAGAGGAGCAGTAGTCACAGCCGTTGTAGATGTAGCAGCTGGAGCAGTAGGTACAGCCGATGTAGATATAACTGCTGAAACTACAGTAGTCATATCTGGTGTGGATGTAGCTGATAGAGCAGTAGCTACAGCCGATGTAGATGTAGCTGCTAGAGTAGCAGTAGTCACAGCCTGCGTAGATGTAGCCGGTAAAGGAGCAGTTGTCACAGCCGGTGTAGATGTAGCCGGTAAAGGAGCAGTTGTCACAGCCGGTGTAGATGTAGCTGCTAGACGAGCAGTAGTCACAGCCGGTGTAGATGTAGGTGCTAGAGGAGCAGTAGTCACAGCCGGTGTAGATGTAGGTGCTAGAGGAGCAGTAGTTACAGCCGGTGTAGATGAAGGTGCTAGAAGAGCAGTAGTCACAGCCGGTGTAGATGTAGGTGCTAGAGGAACAGTAGTCACAGCCGGTGTAGATGTAGGTGCTAGAGGAACAGTAGTCACAGCCGGTGTAGATGAAGGTGCTAGAGGAACAGTAGTCACAGCCGGTGTAGATGTAGCTGCTGGAGGAGCAGTAGTCACGGCCGGTGTTGATGGAACTGCTAGAGGAGCAGTAGTCACAGCCGGTGTTGATGTAGGTGCTAGAGGAGCAGTAGTCACGGCCGGTGTAGATGTAGCTGCTAGAGCAGCAGCAGTCACGGCCGGTGTTGATGGAACTGCTAGACGAGCAGTAGTCACAGCCGGTGTAGATGTAGCTGCTAGAAGAGCAGTAGTCACGGCCGGAGTAGATGTAGCTGCTAGAGGAGCAGCAGTCACGGCCGGTGTTGATGGAACTGCTAGAGTAGCAGTAGTCACAGCCGGTGTAGATGTAGCTGCTAGAAGAGCAAAAGTCACTGCCGGAGTAGATGTAGGTGCTAGAGAAGCAGTTGTCACATCCGGTGTTGATGTAGCTGCTAGAGGAGCAAAAGTCACAGCCGGATTTGATGTAGTTTCTAGAAGAGCAGTAGTCACAGCCGGTGTTGATGTAGAAGCTATAGAAGCAGTAGTCACAGCCGGTGTTGATGTAGGTGCTAGAGGAGCAGTAGTCACAGCCGGTGTAGATGTAGCGGCTAGAGGAGCAAAGGTCACTGCCGAAGTAGATGTAGGAGCTAAAGGAGCAGTAGTCACAGCCGGTGTAGAAGTAGCTGCTAGAGGAGCAGTAGTCACGGCCGGTGTTGATGGAATTGCTAGAGGAGCAGTAGTCACAGCCGGTGTAGATGTAGCGGCTAGAGGAGCAGAAGTCACTGCCGAAGTAGATGTAGGTGCTAGAGAAGCAGTTGTCACAGCCGGTGTAGATGTAGGTGCTAGAGGAGCAGTAGTCACAGCCGGTGTAGATGTAGCTGCTAGAGGAGCAGCAGTCACGGCCGGTGTTGATGGAACTGCTAAAGGAGCAGTAGTCACAGCCGGTGTAGATGTAGCTGCTAGAAGAGGAGGAGCAGTAGTCACAGCCGGTGTTGATGTAGGTGCTAGAGGAGCAGTAGTCACGGCCGGTGTAGATGTAGCTGCTAGAGGAGCAGCAGTCACGGCCGGTGCTGATGGAACTGCTAGAGGAGCAGAAGTCACAGCCGGTGTTGATGTAGAAGCTATAGAAGCAGTAGTCACAGCCGGTGTTGATGTAGGTTCTAGAGGAGCAGTAGTCACAGCCGGTGTAGATGTAGCGGCTAGAGGAGCAAAGGTCACTGCCGAAGTAGATGTAGGCGCTAAAAGAGCAGTAGTCACAGTCGGTGTAGATGGAACTACTAGAGGAGCAGTAGTCACAGCCGGTGTAGATGTAGCGGCTAGAGGAGCAAAAGTCACTGCCGAAGTAGATGTAGGTGCTAGAGAAGCAGTTGTCACAGCCGGTGTAGATGTAGGAGCTAGAGGAGCAGTAGTCACAGCCGGTGTAGATGTAGCTGCTAGAGGAGCAGCAGTCACGGCCGGTGTTGATGGAACTGCTAGAGGAGCAGTAGTCACAGCCGTTGTAGATGTAGCAGCTAGAGCAGTAGGTACAGCCGATGTAGATATAGCTGCTGAAACTACAGTAGTCACATCTGGTGTGGATGTAGCTGATAGAGCAGTAGCTACAGCCGATGTAGATGTAGCTGCTAGAGTAGCAGTAGTCACAGCCTGCGTAGATGTAGCCGGTAAAGGAGCAGTTGTCACAGCCGGTGTAGATGTAGCTGCTAGACGAGCAAAGGTCACTGCCAAAGTAGATGTAGGCGCTAAAAGAGCAGTAGTCACAGTCGGTGTAGATGTAGCTGCTAGAGGAGCAGTAGTCACGGCCGGTGTTGATGGAACTGCTAGAGGAGCAGTAGTCACAGCCGGTGTAGATGTAGCGGCTAGAGGAGCAAAAGTCACTGCCGAAGTAGATGTAGGTGCTAGAGAAGCAGTTGTCACAGCCGGTGTAGATGTAGGAGCTAGAGGAGCAGTAGTCACAGCCGGTGTAGATGTAGCTGCTAGAGGAGCAGCAGTCACGGCCGGTGTTGATGGAACTGCTAGAGGAGCAGTAGTCACAGCCGGTGTAGATGTAGCAGCTAGAGCAGTAGGTACAGCCGATGTAGATATAGCTGCTGAAACTACAGTAGTCATATCTGGTGTGGATGTAGCTGATAGACCAGTAGCTACAGCCGATGTAGATGTAGCTGCTAGAGTAGCAGTAGTCACAGCCTGCGTAGATGTAGCCGGTAAAGGAGCAGTTGTCACAGCCGGTGTAGATGTAGCTGCTAGACGAGCAGTAGTCACAGCCGGTGTAGATGTAGGTGCTAGAGGAGCAGTAGTCACAGCCGGTGTAGATGTAGCTGCTAGAGGAGCAGTAGTCACAGCTGATGTAGATGTAGGTGCTAGAGGAGCAGTAGTCACAGGCTTGGGAGATGTAGCCGGTAGAGGAGCAGTAGTCACAGCCGCTGTTGATGTAGTTTCTTGAGGAGCAGTAGTCACAGCCGGTGTTGATGTAGGTGCCAGAGGAGCAATTGGCATAGCCGGTGTTGATGTAGGTGCTAGAGGAGCAGTAATCACAGCCGGTGTTGATGTAGGTGCTAGAGGAGCAGTAGTCACAGCCCGTGTTGATGTAGGTGCTAGAGAAACAGTTGTCACAGCCGTTATTGATGTAGCTGTTATATGAGCACTGGTCAAAGCCGGTGGTGATGTAGGTGCTAGAGGAGCAGTAGTCACAGCCGGTGTAGATGTAGCTGCTAGAGGAGCAGTAGTCACAGCCCGTGTTGATGTAGTTGCTAGAGAAGGAGTTGTCACAGCCGTTATTGATGTAGCTGTTATATGAGCACTGGTCAAAGCCGGTGGTGATGTAGGTGCTAGAGGAGCAGTTGTCATAGCCGGTGTTGATTTAGCCGCTAGAGGAACAGTAGTCACAGCCGGAGTAGATGTAGCTGCTAGAGGAGCAGTAGTCACAGCCGGTGTAGATGTAGGTACTAGGGGAGCAGTAGTCACAGCCGGTGTAGATGTAGGTGCTAGAGGAACAGTACTCACATCTGGTGTAGATGTAGCCGATACAGGAGCAGTAGCCACAGCCGGTGTAGATGTAGGCTGTAGAGAAACAGTAGTCACAGCCAGTGTAGATGTAGCCGGTAGAGGAGCAGTAGCCACAGCCGGTGTAGATGTAACTGCAAGAGGAACAGTAGTCACATCTGGTGTGGATGTAGCTGGTAAAGCAGTAGTCACAGCCGGTGCAGATGTAGGTGCTAGATCAGTAGTCACAGCCGGTGTAGATGTAGTTGCTAGAGCAGTAGTCACAGCTGATGTAGATGTATGTGCTAGAGGAGGTAGTGTAGTTATAACAGCTGGATTAATTGTCCTTGAATTGCTGGCTCCTTTACTGACTGCGTCTTCTGCAGTAGTCACGGCCGGTGTTGATGTAGGTGCTAGAGGAGCAGTAGTCACAGCCGGTGTAGATGTATATGCTAGAAAAACAGTAGTCACAGCCGGTGTAGATGTAGCAGCTAGAGCAGTAGCTACAGCCGATGTAGATATAGCTGCTAAAGGTACAGTATTCAGATCTGGTGTGGATGTAGCTGCTAGAGTAGCAGTAGTCACAGCCTCCGTAGATGTAGCCGGTAAAGGAGCAGTAGTCACAGCCGGTGTAGATGTAGCTGCTAGAGGAGCAGTAGTCACAGCCGGTGTAGATGTAGCTGCTAGAGGAGCAGTAGTCACAGCCGGTGTAGATGTAGCTGCTAGAGGAGCAGTAGTCACAGCCGGTATTGATGTAGCAGCTAGATTAGCAGTAGTCACGGCCGGTGTTGATGTAGGTGCTAGAGGAGCAGTAGTCACAGCCGGTGTTGATGTAACTGCTAGAGGAGCAGTTGTCACATCCGGTGTAGATGTAGCTGCTAGAGGAGCAGTTGTCACAGCCGGTGTTGATGTAGGTGCTATAGGGGCAGTTGTCACATCCGGTGTAGATTCAGCTGCTACAGGAGCAGTAGTCACAGCCGGTGTAGATGTAGCCGGTAAAGGAGCAGTAGTCACGGCCGGTGTTGATGGAGCTGCTAGAGGAGCAGTAGTCACAGCCGGTGTAGATGTAGCTGCTAGAGGAGCAGAAGTCACAACCGGTGTAGATGTAGCTGCTAGAGGAGCAGTAGTCACAGCCGTTGTAGATGTATCTTCTAGAGGGACAGTAGTCACAGCCGGTGTAGATGTAGCTGCTAGAGGAACAGTAGTCACAGCCGGTGTAGATGTAGGTGCTAAAGGAACAGTAGTCACAGCCGGTGTAGATGTAGGTGCTAAAGGAACAGTAGTCACAGCCGGTGTTGATGTAGCTGCTAGAGGAGCAGTAGCCACAGCCGCTGTTGATGTAGCTGCTAGAGGAGCAGTAGCCACAGCCGCTGTTGATGTAGCTGCTAGAGGAGCAGTAGTCACAGCCGCTGTTGATGTATCTGCTAGAGGAGCAGTAGCCACAGCCGGTGTAGATGTAGCCGGTAGAGGAGCAGTAGCCACAGCCGGTGTAGATGTAACTGCTAGAGGAACAGTAGTCACATCTGGTGTGGATGTAGCTGGTAAAGCAGTAGTCACAGCCGGTGCAGATGTAGGTGCTAGAGCAGTAGTCACAGCCGGTGTTGATGTAGGTGCTAGAGCAGTAGTCACAGCTGATGTAGATGTATGTGCTGGAGGAGGTGGTGTAGTTATAACTGCTGGATTAATTGTCCTTGTATGGCTGGCTCCTTTACTGACTGCTTCTTCTGCAGTAGTCACGGCCGGTGTTGATGTAAATGCTAGAGGAGCAGTAGTCACAGCCGGTGTTGATGTAGGTGCTAGAGGAGCAATAGTCACAGCCCGTGTAGATGCAGGTGCTAGAGGAGCAGTAATCACAGCTGATGTAGATGTATGTGGTAGAGTAGCAGTAGTCACAGGCTTAGTCACAGCCGGTGTTGATGTAGATGCTAGAGGAGCAGTTGTCACAGCCGGTGTAGATGTATATGCTAGAGGAACAGTAGTCACAGCCGGTGTAGATGTAGCAGCTAGAGCAGTAGCTACAGCCGATGTAGATGTAGCTGCTAGAGTAGCAGTAGTCACAGCCGGTGTAGATTTAGCTGCTACAGGAGCAGTAGTCGCAGCCGGTGTAGATGTAGCCGGTAAAGGAGCAGTAGTCACAGCCGGTGTTGATGGAGCTGCTAGAGGAGCAGTAGTCACAGCCGGTGTAGATGTAGCTGCTAGAGGAGCAGAAGTCACAACCGGTGTAGATGTAGCTGCTAGAGGAGCAGAAGTCACAACCGGTGTAGATGTAGCTGCTAGAGGAGCAGTAGTCACAGCCGTTGTAGATGTAGCTTCTAGAGGGACAGTAGTCACAGCCGGTGTAGATGTAGCTGCTAGAGGAACAGTAGTCACAGCCGGTGTAGATGTAGGTGCTAAAGGAACAGTAGTCACAGCCGGTGTAGATGTAGCTGCTAGAGGAGCAGTAGTCACAGCCGCTGTTGATGTAGGTGCTAGAGGAGCAGTAGCCACAGCCGGTGTAGATGTAGCCGGTAGAGGAGCAGTAGCCACAGCCATTTTAGATGTAACTGCTAGAAAAACAGTAGTCACATCTGGTGTGGATGTAGCTGGTAAAGCAGTAGTCATAGCCGGTGCAGATGTAGGTGCTAGAGCAGTAGTCACAGCCGGTTTTGATGTAGGTGCTAGAGCAGTAGTCACAGCTGATGTAGATGTATGTGCTAGAGGAGGTGGTGTAGTTATAACTGCTGGATGAATTGTCCTTGTATGGCTGGCTCCTTTACTGACTGCTTCTTCTGCAGTAGTCACGGCCGGTGTTGATGTAAATGCTAGAGGAGCAGTAGTCACAGCCGGTGTTGATGCTAGAGGAGCAATAGTCACAGCCCGTGTAGATGTAGGTGCTAGAGGAGCAGTAATCACAGCTGATGTAGATGTATGTGGTAGAGTAGCAGTAGTCACAGGCTTAGTCACAGCCGGTGTTGATGTAGATGTTAGAGGAGCAGAAGTCACAGCCGGTGTAGATGTAGCGGCTAGAGGAGCAGTAGTCACAGCCGGTATTGATGGAGCAGCTAGATTAGCAGTTGTCACGGCCGGTGTTGATGTAGGTGCTAGAGGAGCAGTAGTCACAGCCGGTGTAGATGTAGCTGCTAGAGGAGCAGTTGTCACAGCCGGTGTTGATGTAGGTGCTAGAGGGGCAGTAGTCACAGCCTGCGTAGATGTAGCCGGTAAACGAACTGTAGTCACAGCCGGCGTAGATGTAGCTGCTAGAGGAGCAGTAGTCACAGCCGGTATTGATGGAGCAGCTAGATTAGCAGTTGTCACGGCCGGTGTTGATGTAGGTGCTAGAGGAGCAGTAGTCACAGCCCGTGTAGATGTAGCCGGTAGAGAAGCAGTAGTCACAGCCGGTGTAGATGTAGTTGCTAGAGCAGTAGTCACAGCTGATGTAGATGTATGTGCTGGAGGAGGTGGTGTAGTTATAACTGCTGGATTAATTGTCCTTGTATTGCTGGCTCCTTTACTGACTGCTTCTTCTGGTTTCGTTGTAGTTTTCTGTTGATTGGTAGCTGCATTTTCTTTCTCGACGCTGTATCGTATCTGACTGATGTTGATTGAGGTTCTGTTGACGTTGTATGGGCCGATATTTATTGTAGCGGACGAGTTCCCAAATATTTTATCTACCGCTGCTGCTTTGTCTTCTGTTGTTAATTTTTTTGCCGTATCCCGAAAGGTCAATGTGAAATCAACAAGAATGGATCCCTTTCTGCGGAAAGAAAACATAGCCTGTGATACACTCTGATTCAGGGTAGCCTTCAGGACATAACTACGTTGAAATTCGAAATAATAACCTGGTTGGTTGGTTGTTTTTGTTTGTTGGTTTGTTTGTATGTTTGGTTGGTTGCTGTTTGTTTTTGTTTTTGCTTTGTTTGTTTGTTTGTGTGTGCAGGACGAGGGTGGATGGGGGTGGGGCAGGATTGTTGTTGTTTTATAAGCTACACAGAGGCAGAGTAAGAAAGGATTTGTATTTGCGTATTTACCGAAGGCGTATGACGTCACACTTTTTGTAGTCACGTTGCAGTTCATTTTGTATTTGATCTGAAATCTGGAAGAATCAGAACGGTTTAGATCGTTTCCTCGGAACTTCAAACTTCCTTTAGATTGTTTTGCAAATGTATGAAAACTGATAGTTTAAATGGGATAATGCTACCCTTTCTGGGCCAACAGAAGCGTACTCCATAACGCGGCTTTGTGTAACAACAGTCGTAGAATTTGAATATTTGACGCGACCGCTTGCGCAAAGTGTAAACAACATTGTATCCCATAAAGAACAGTACTAATCATCAGGATAGAGTATCTGGAACGTAAAGTACAGGCGCACTCACGAGCGAAACTGTTTCAGAAAAATTGGGGTGATGGCTTTCATCGTCGTCGTTTCTTGGCGCCTTTTTCGATGCAAAATCGTGTTGGATTTCAAATAATTATAAAATTTCAGAATTTCAGGGTTTAAACGGGCTTATTCCATCTTTGATAACCCAACTTATGTTTTGGACTAGTTCCGCTAGTGAGTGCGCCTATACGCTTGAAACAAACACTCATGATTAGTACAGCTCTTAATGCGATACAATGTTGCTTGCACTTTGCGCAGGCGATCGAGAGGCGTCATCGAGTATGTTTCTGTCACTTCAGTGCCAGCATTACACACGCCGTCACTGTCCAGGTGTCTAGGTGGTGTGATGATAGATACCACGACAACAGCCAAGAACGACCAGTGAGCTTAAAAGTGGTGGCATTAGCCTATTTAAACTGGTTGGCTTGTGTCAGTCCGGTTCTCCACGAAACCGCAAACAACAAGGCTTGATCAACAGGCGGTTTCATTGAGGTCCAGACAGACCATTTCAGGTTAAAAACAACTCTGCAATATTACGAATTTCTGTTTTCAGCATGATCACCTTAGACTGGTGTGACAACACAGCATGAAACCGTGAAATCCTATTCTTAAAAATAAATAAATAAATAAAATAAAAATCGAAAGTTGGAGATTTAAATTTAACCTAAACAAAGATAGTAATTATGTGATATATTATTTTACATTGCCACAGAATGTGTCGTTGAAAGTTTTGAACACAGATGACGTGCTGTCGTTCATGCCAGGCTCGAAATCCGCTTCCATCTTCAGCGACATGTCCACCACTGTAACAAGCGTAAAGACACAAACTGACCGTGGGGTCATGTTTGGTGTTTATTTGAAGAACCCTGTATGTTAGCTGAAGTGATTTTTGTTGTCAAGAAAAGCGTGTTTCTCGTGATTTTTGTTGTCAAGAAAAGCGTGTTTCTCGTGATTTTTGTTGTCAAGAAAAGCGTGTTTCTCGTGATTTTTGTTGTCAAGAAAAGCGTGTTTCTCGTGATTTTTGTATTTTGTAGGGTAAGGTGCATGCCTGAGGGTCACCACAAGAGGGAAGTTGCCAGTGAAGCTGGGACTTTTTGCGCACAGGTCGGGCACAAGTGACGTGTGTAGATTTGAGTGAACTGGCTTTGTGGCCTAAACAGGAAGTAGACTTGCATTGACTCAAGTGAGGCCTGAGCGGAAACATTCAATTTGTGAGGCGCGTACACTTGAATGACCTGTTGTTGTTGTTGTTGCTGTTGTTGTTGTTGTTGTTGTTTGTTTGTTTGTTTGTTTTTTTTTAGATTGAAGCATTTTTCCGGGTCACTATGATGCCTGAGGCTATTAGGGAATTTTGAGGCCCAGTGCATTTGTGTTCTTTGACCACAACAACCAAAAGATCAATCGAATGACTTCAGTGTTTTATCCGAAGGGCCGGGTCATATTGTGGGTGTGTGAGTTGATGGATGGATGAGTGGGTGTTGCGAGTATCCTTTGGTTGCATTTAGAAACAATTCGATTGGACACAAACTAATATAAATGCATATTTGCGCGCGCGAGCGCATGTGTGTGTGTGTGTGTGTGTGTGTGTGTGTGTGTGTGTGTGTGTGTGTGTGTGTGTGTGTGTTGTTGTTGTTGTTGTTGTTGTTCTGCTGCTGACGTACCAGTCACATGTTTCAGCGTAGGGTTGTCTGAACCTGCAACAATCACAACGGTTTCAGTAGCCTGTGGGTGTTAGAGAGTTTAACATCCTTTTCCGCCACGTATGGCTGATACCAAAGACGGGGCAACGAGGAAAAGGCTAGCACTAATAATATTATTTAGCCCCAGCCGGGATTCGATCGCACGACCCGAGCACTGAAAGTCCCACGCTCGACCGTTCAGATAAACTCTTCCGAACCGATGAATCTTACTTTAATTAAACTTTGTACAGAAAACTTTGTACAAATGTTCTGGCCCTCAGCGGGTCCTTCATCAGTAGAGTGGATATGTACAGAAATTAAGTTTCTCTGTATACTCATTTTATAAACTAAGAAACTAAGTTTCTCTATATACCCATTTATCATCCATAGCGGCCTGTTTTTCTTTGATCTCTCCTGTGTAATAAGTGTCCGTATTGTACTATTGCCGCGAATTAGCGTTTGTCGCTTGCGCGGCGTTAAGCCCTAACTAACTAACTAACTAACTAACTAACTAACTAACTAACCGTATTGTACTAGTGCTCGAGAAATCATGTGACACAGAGCACGACATCACATGTATGACAATCAGGCATGGTTCCCTGCAAAAAGGTTCTTTATTTCAGACAGAAAGAACAGAGATACAACCTTTTTGGCAAAAAAAAAAAAAATCGTCATCAATGAGCAAGTACATGTATTACTACTCTTCGGGGAGAAATCGCTCCCTATGTCAACACCATCGACGACGAAACATTTTGACTCGGCATATCGGTGTTTCCGACTTCATAAACTCGTCGTTCAAGTACAACAGTAACCTGTACCTAGCAAGCACTTCTTACTGAAATTCCGGACAGTTTTAACCAACACTTATCAAAAGCCGTTCTCAAAAAGTTCAGTCGAAGCTGGCGCCTCACCGACATGTATGCTGTTTACTGATCTGCCTGACCGTGGCAAGCCGGACGCCGCTGCTCAAGTTCGAGACGGCAGCAGACCTGACCTAACAAGCACTGCGTACTCAAATCAAAAGCAGTTTCAACGCTTTGAAACCCCAAACCTGTGACATAAAGCTGAACGGAATCGACTTGCTGCATTTTCTGCTATCGGCGCAGAGAATGGCAGCGGATTCGTTGTCTAGATAGAACTCCGGTTGAACAGAAGCTTCTTGAATCGTTTGAATCATGCATGCAGTTAAATAATGTAGCTGTTAGTGGAAGGACACTTTAATCGGTATACATGTACTATAAAGATTAGAATAAACACTCACAAAGCTTCATATTTCGTGAAGAATCCCGGCAGAAAGACTAGAACGGGCCCTAATCGTGCAAAGCGTGAGCAGACAGCTGTGCTTGATCGGTTTCGCATTCACCTCGCAAATTTACATTTCCTTGAAAGCGTTAGCATGTTTGTTTGTGTCGAAGTTTAGAACGTGTGTTTCTGTTTGGATTTTAGTTCGTGAGTGAATTGACACCGTCTTGCCAGCATGAATAGACGCACTTTATTCTGTCGGCACCGTGCTCTGCCGACGTACACACTCGTTCGTCTGCTATGTGCAGCCGCTGTCGACTGTCAGTTTTTACTAGGATAAACGTTCAAAATACACTGTATACCATAAATTGGCCCAAAAAAGGATGGTAATGCAGTTACACCCCATCAAGCTGTGGTATACCGACTCAGTCGTATTTTGATCCAAGACGCAATCAGCCCTTCGCTAAAGCTCAGGGTTGATTTGCGTCTTGGATCAAAATACTCGTCGGTATTCCACAGCTTGATGGGGAATAACGGCTAATTCCCTTTCACAAGCTCGACCTAGGTTCGCACCCATGGGGTTTTGTCTTTGAGCCCCCGTGTCATTGGGCCCCCGTGCCCCCGTGTCATTGGGCCCCCGTGTCATTGGGCCCCCGTGTCATTGGGCCCCATGTCATTGGGCCCCCACACTAGTAAGAAAACGGGATGATGTCTTTGAACCCCCATGTCATTGGGCCCCCGTGTCATTGGGCCCCCGTGTCACTGGGCCCCCGTGTCATTGGGCCCCCGTCTCTTTGGGCCCCCATTTTTCAGTTACCATGTAGACGTTTTTCAAGCTAAGAAACTTTTGTGAACCTGGCAGGTATGAAATGTGCAAGCTCCAGAAGGATGAATTTTGAGTGCATGGTCCATTATTAATGCAAAACAGGAAGAAAATAGCGGGAGTCGAACTGACCTTCAGGCACGATCAAGAAGGCAGTCTGGGCGCCGGTACTCGTGCGCGATCGGAGATCTAGCCTATGCCGCTCTAAGAATAGATTTACTGATTTATTCGGACTTTGGCACGTGATCGTGCCTGAAGTTCAAACGCGGGTCAGTTCTATGATTGGCGAAAGCAGACAAAATTCAGTCGCAACAGACAAAAAATTTCGCGAAAAATCCGTTTTTTCGCGACAAAACCGCTTCAATCTTTCCGCGAAAAAAAAAAATGTCGCGAAAAAACGTTTTTTCGCGAGAAAAAAAATGGTATGCACTTTTTCTGCAGAAGTTGGTGTCCGTTTTTTGGCGAAAAAAAATAGCCAACTCAGTCAGGTTTTCGCGAAAAAACGCCGTCACTTTTTTGTGTGAAAAAAAAAAAACACCGCCCTGTTTTTTGCGAAAAAAATGACGGGTGCTTTTTCGCGAAAAAATTGCTTTTACTTTTTTCGCGGAAAAACCTTTTTTGCAGAAATAATTTTTTCGCGGAAACCTTTTTTTTCGCGAAAAAAAGGCAGTTTTTTTTCGCGACAAAGTGCTTGAGAAACGTCTACATAGTAACTGAAAAATGGGGGCCCAAAGAGACGGGGGATTTACTTCGGACTTTTGCACGTGATCGTGCCTGAAGTTCAAACGCGGGTCAGTTCGACTCCCGCTATGTTGTTTTGCACTAATAATGGATCATGCACTCAAAATTCATCCTTCTGGAGCTTGCACATTTCATACCTGCCAGGTTCACAAAAGTTTCTTAGCTTGAGAAACGTCTACATAGTAACTGAAAAATGGGGGCCCAAAGAGACGGGAGCCAAAGAGACGGGGGCCCAATGACACGGGGGCCCAATGACACGGGGGCCCAATGACACGGGGGCCCAATGACACGGGGGCTCAAAGACATCTAGCCGCACCCACGCTTCATCTCCGTGACGGCGGTGACGGCGATTCAGTAGCACAGCGGCTGTATGTCCGACGCACTACCGCTGAGACCACCGCTCACTTCATTTCGGCTGGTTTGACTTACGACGAGAAGAAACGGAAAGACACTGCTTGCTGAAAAATGTTTTAGGTCACAGCTTCCTGAATAGCCTTTTCCCTGCAGTACGTCTACAAAAGTGGATCCGTTAAAAAAAAATCGCTGAAAATACCCCAAACGCACAATAGGAGAACATTCATTCTGGCTTACCCGTGAGGAGTGTCACAGTCACGGCAGCCGCGATGGCCGCCAGTAAAATGACAACCAGAACCACTGCTATGATGACGATCTTCCTCCGACTTCTGAAACTGTAATCGGCGTCGATGGTTGACGTGTCGTCTGCTTTTGACGGCCACTGACCCTTTCTCCGAGAAAGGTCCGCATTGCTGTAGAAAGCTCTGTTGAAATCGACGATGTGGTCTTCATCTTTTCGGAATCCCGAGAAGCTGGAGAAAGTTGGGAAACCAACGTGTGGAGGCTGACCGGTCGCTGGATTAATCGTTTGGTTCAGCTGTTGGACAACGGAAGTGATAAAGAGAATAAAAAGAATAACGCCCACCCACCCTGGTAAATCAATACCTGTTAGTTCTCTTTTGCGATGATGCTACTCTCAGAACTCCCAGAACTTTGAGCGTTTTTCTATACCGCCCGTTAAAGCTTGGGTGTGTGTGCCATAGTTTATTACAATCACTGAATGAGACTTGGGGAATCCCCTTCATTCGCGCTTCAAGTCTCTTGTGGCGGTTCTAGGAATGCAGAGAAAGAACGCCACAGTATAACGCAAATTTGCACCATCGGCCTGTGTGTTCTAAACGATGTTTTTGTTGTTGTTGTTTTTTGTTGTGTTTTTTTTGGTTTTTGTTTTTTTAAGTCGTCTGCTTGTGACTACCACTAACCTATTCACTAGTGAAGCCGTGATGCTTTTGGGGATACTCCAGTTTCAAGTTCATAGTTCTGGTGGACGGGGCTATTTCCCCAAGTCTCCATTTCGTCTAGTTTATGATGCCCCTTGCTTCTTTCTCTTTCTTCAGTACTTGACAGTTTTGCAAAGAATAATTGTTCGAAAGTGAACACCTGTTGATTCCAGTTTGACCTTTGGTTCTAAATTCAGCACAAACGTTTCAGTGCGTGTGTGCGTGTGTGTGTGTGTGTGCGTGCGTGCGTGCGTACGTGCGTGCGTGCGTGCATGCGTGTGTGTGTGTGTGTGTGTGTGTGTGTGTGTGTGTGTGTGTGTGTGTGTGTATGTGTGTGTGTGTGTGTGTGTGTGCGCGCGCGCGCGCACGTGCGTTTCATCTGTAGCACTTAGGATAATTTTATCTGCTTCCTAAGCTCCAGAAGCGAAGTCATATGTAGTTTGAACAATTTCGGAATCAGAATAAGAATTAGAATCAGTTTTAATTGTCAGCGGCACCCGATCAGCGTGGATTTGCGCCAGCGCTGTTTTGCACGGCGTATCCCCAAAAGATTCACAGCGTATCCCTAATCTGCGCAACAGCCACCTTTTCTGCACAGCCTATCCCCAACTTCAAATGCACAATATTTCTCAAAATAGACTACACTACCGTAAGTTAACTGCTGATTGCCACTTGCGTACATTGAAAAGCGCACTTTGTGCAGTGTGGGTGCTATTGAACACCAGAATCGGCCTTGCGTTAACGATCGAAGCTTACACACTGAAATCGCACCGATTTCGTCCGATTACGACTACGTACCGCAACTTTTCGAGCTTTGCCTCCCAAACGTGGTTGCGTCAATCTCTTAGAGAGCAGTAGATGCTTCAAATAATTATGCCTCCTAGACGTCTAGTTTGTCAGATACAAGTATAAATAGCAAGACATTGTATCCACGCTGCACAGCGTATCCCCCCATTTATACGCCCTTTGGATACGGGTGGGTGGGTGGGGGTTTAACGTCCTTTTCCACCACATAGGGTGATATCAAAGACGGGGCAACGATGAAAAAGCCAGCACAAATATTTGGCCCCAGCCGAGATCGAACTCACGACCCGAACATTAGAAGTCCAACGCTCTACCATTCGACCACCCCGGCTCCCCCCCCCCCCCCCCCGCCCGCTTCCCCCCCTCCCCCCCCCCCCCCCCTTGGATACGAAAGTTTGTTTAAGGACAGACAGAGGCGTCGCTACTTCTGAAGGAGTGGTGCAATTGAAAATTCCCATCACCTACCCTTGTAACTATCTGACGACAAAGGGAAACGACAGAAAATGGGGAAGCACTCATTATTTCCACCATTACAGTTGCTTAATGATTTATGTCGTGTGAATTTGCATAATCATATTGTCGTATGGTCATGGTCTAAATATATTCTCGGATGCTACAAATCGTGTTAGATTAGCTGCTCTCTTCATACACGTGTGTGTGAAATATAAGTGTACAAATACGCGGTTGAAAAAAAAGAAGAAAAGAAAAAATTGAAAAACTTGCAGAGAAAAAAGAAACACGCAAATTGTTTTCACAATCGTACTGAAACACGCTTTAATTAACTCTTAAGAGCCCAAACCCGACCACTTCCTGCCCACTATATGATACAACTGGTTAAAAACAGCCACTGCACACGAGTAGCAGCAACTTCAAACCATTATTACTCAAGTCGTGGGCCTTGCTGCTAGGCCCGAAACCACTGCAAATTGCAAAACAGTGACTTGAGGTGGCTCCCAGCGACTTCAAGTAAAAACGTTATTTTTTGCTTGGACTTTTAAGAGTTAAAAAAAAACCAACTTGTGTTTTGGAACAGATTAGCTCGTGACTACGCCTGTACACTCGAAATGCTCTATCGCACTCAGTAGTGGAGCTCTTAATGTGATAAAATGCTATCTACGCTATGTGCGAGGGGTCAAAAACTCAAAGTCTCCTACTCAGGGTCTGTGCACGCTGACACGCTGTGCGGCGGTGATATATAGGTAAAAACACACTATGGTATGGGTGTTTTTGTTTTGTTTTGTTTTTTTAACTCCTTTATTATCCCTTTCGGGAAACTCGGGCTGCTTCCGCCGGAATATATATATATATATATATATATAGGGGAAGTAAGTAAAGCTGAGAGCGCTCCCTAGATCTAGGAGGTGTGTGCTTTGTATGCCATTGGACAAGTCCGCCTTGCCCTATATTGGCTACAAGCCACAATGGGAGGGGGGGGGGGGGGGGGAACCTACCATCCTACCGCTGAAACGTCTAACAGATCTAAGGGTATCTCACCATTCATAGTGCCCCCATTCCCCTCCCACCGGGAGGAAAATGGTCGGTACGACCAAGGCCATATGAATTGGTGATTTTAGCCGCTCACGACCATGGTTTCGGGTCAATGGGACCCTCATCAGGTGAGCATGCGGCGATACCCACGAGGGCTGCAACGTCCAACCAGCACTAAAAGGCTGCCCCAGAATAATCTGGTGCGTCTCCAGTACTAGCAGACGTCGCTACCTTAAAGCTCTGCAAGAGGTTTCAGCGGGAAAAGACTAAATAATTTAGAAGAAGCAACTGCCTAGGTGTAATGTCATGTAATTACATTTAATATAGAATAGGAACAAAGGCGTTACTAAAGCCGAAAACATGCGCTCAATCAGGTCAATTTGAAAGTAGGGGAAGTAAGTAAAGCTGAGAGCCTTTAGTAACGCCTTTGTTCCTATTCTATATTAAATGTAATTACATGACATTACACCTAGGCAGTTGCTCCTTCTAAATTATTTAGTCTTTTCCCGCTGAAACCTCTTGCAGAGCTTTAAGGTAGCGACGTCTGCTAGTACTGGAGACGCACCAGATTATTCTGGGGCAGCCTTTTAGTGCTGGTTGGACGTTGCAGCCCTCGTGGGTATCGCCGCATGCTCACCTGATGAGGGTCCCATTGACCCGAAACCATGGTCGTGAGCGGCTAAAATCACCAATTCATATGGCCTTGGTCGTACCGACCATTTTCCTCCCGGTGGGAGGGGAATGGGGGCACTATGAATGGTGAGATACCCTTAGATCTGTTAGACGTTTCAGCGGTAGGATGGTAGGTTCCCCCCCCCCCCCTCCCATTGTGGCTTGTAGCCAATATAGGGCAAGGCGGACTTGTCCAATGGCATACAAAGCACACACCTCCTAGATCTAGGGAGCGCTCTCAGCTTTACTTACTTCCCCTACTTTCAAATTGACCTGATTGAGCGCATGTTTTCGGCTTTAGTAACGCCTTTGTTCCTATTCTATATATATATATATATATATATATATATATATATATATATATATATATATATATATATATATATATATATATAAATAGAGTTTTCACAATGAGGTGCCCCCGATTACGGAAAATACACCACACGAGTTTGTTGATTTCGACCGTAAAACTGCGAGTTTTAACGAGCAGTTTTACGGTCGAAATCAACAAACGAGTGTGGTGTATTTTACGTAATCGGGGGCACCGAATTGTGAAAATTATTTATACCACGTCCCTACCTGCATTTCAAGTCTTTGATTTGAAAGCTGACATCTGCAATCCAAATGCTTCACGCGACATCACTGACTGAGGTGCTTTACCTCGCTTTGTCCATAGGCTTTGAGAAGTCAGAGAACTGGAACTAGGCTTACGCTTGTCACAAACACGACCGCTTGTTGATAACACGCAGCAAAAGATCAACAATTCCACGTCAAGCGACTGGCAAAGCTCCTTCGTCCCCATTTCCGTACGAAGTCGATCTACGTCATGTCGTGACGTAAATTATTCTTTAGTCCCTTTTCGCGTCATATTATGACGCAAATCCTTTCACCAGAACACACTGCTGGAACACTGCTAGGGGTAATACCTGTTCACTCTTTAAGGCGATGTCACACTGAAAACAAGTTTCCCTGCTACGGTCAAGACATTCCTACCTTACTAGACACCCTTTTCTTGTATGTAGAACTTCAATGCGTATGAAATACCTCTGGATGGGGTTTCTGGGTAAAGTCGATGTCTCTTTTCCTTAAACATACATGTTGACTGAGCGGATACGGGAAGGTGTCACTTGACACTCCGCACGGCGGCTTTCATTGGTTGAAACACAAAACGTGTTTTCAGATTTTAGGGCAGGCTCTAAAACTGAAAACACGATCGAAACAGTGTTTTGAAAACATTGTTGTGAAGTATGTCACACGACAAAACACACTTTTTCGCAGCGAAAATCTGAAAACAATGTTTTCAAGTGTTTTTGCCCTCTCGTGTGACATGGCCTTTAGGTAAAATTCACGCCTGGTTGTCATGGGTACAATGTTTATACCACATGTGGTGAATTATGGATTTTATACCATGACTTGTAATAGTGGCAGAGTGGTATAAATATAGCTTTGCCAGGAGCTTTGCCAGTCGCTTGATGTGGAATTGTTGATCTTTTGCTGCGTGTTATCAACAAGCGGTCGTGTTTGTGACAAGCGTAAGCCTAGTTCCAGTTCTCTACTGAGACGGAGGCTTCGAAACGGAAAAGCTGACTTCTCAAAGCCTATGGACAAAGCGAGGTAAAGCACCTCAGTCAGTGATGTCGCGTGAAGCATTTGGATTGCCGATGTCAGCTTTCAAATCAAAGACTTGAAATGCAGGTAGGGACGTGGTATAAATAATTTTCCCAATTCGGTGCCCCCTATTACGTAAAATACACCACACTCGTTTGTTGATTTCGACCGTAAAACTGCTCGTTAAAACTCGCAGTTTTACGGTCGAAATTAACAAACTCGTGTGGTGTATTTTCCGTAATCGGGGGCACCTCATTGTGAAAACTATATATATATATATATATATATATATATATATATATATATATATATATATATATGTATATATATATATATATATATATACATGTATATATATATATATATTTTTTTTTTAAACAATTTTGCTGGGGGAGGAAAGCCGGATAATCCGGAGAGAAACCCCCGATGAGCAGCCCGGCAGCCAGGAAAAACCGGTATCACATATCACAAGCTCGACCTGGACTCGAACCCACGCTTCATCGCCGTGACATTGGTGACGGCCGTTCAGTAGCGCAGCGGCTAAATCCGACGCGATACCCATTAGACCACCGCTCACCCCCCCCCCCCTTTTTTTTCTGGGGCATGGTATGGTATGGTATGGTATGGTAGACTTCTCCTCGGCGCACATATCCATCCCTGCTGAAATGCTCAAGGCGCCGCAGGGCTGGAGGATGAAGCAGTGAAAGCCTGCTGCCGCTAAGCGCTACTTTATGTTCTAACCTCCACCCAGCTATTCACTCTGGTGCGTGCGACAGTATTTCTGTTTACCACGACACCGGCCACAGCCTACTCTTCTCAGGCTCAAAAGATGAACGTGGGATTTTTAGCGTGCTCACTAGCTCGCTATTTAGACTTGCATCTACTGTACACTCTAAAAGACTGGTGCAGTTACATGTAGCAGGTAAACTCAATTCAATTCAATTTAATTCAAATTACTTTGTTAATCCCAGAAGGGAAATTGTAGGCCACCATAATGAATAATGATAAAATAATTAAACTTGCAGTAACAGAAGCTTCAGTCACACACACAAGTAAATCTAATTTCGCACACACACACACACACACACACACACACACACACACACACACACACACACACACACACACACACACACACACACACGCACGCACGCACGCACGCACGCACACACACACACACACACACACGCACGCGCACACGCACACACACACACACACACACACACACACACACACACACCAGACACACATCCGTTAAAGTCGAAAGCACTCTCGCTCTTAGAATATAAAACCTCCAACAAACATAATCATGTCAAGCGCGAAAAGTCGCGGTAAGTGGTCATAATCTGACGAAATCGGCGAGATTTTAGTGTGCAAACTTAAATCAGTCGCGAGGCAGGTTCGTCGGAGCCGATTCTGGTGCTCAAACTCATCCACACCGCACAAAATACGCTTCTAAGGATATCTGGTAGTTGCACAAGAAGCAACCTGCAGCTAAAACAGTATTTTAGTCTCTCTTGTGCAGAAATAATAATAATAATAATAATAATAATAAATGGTATTTCTAGGGCGCATTTCTTTAAATAAAACTCAATGCGCCTATCACTCACTCACACTCACGCACATCATACAACGATGAACAGACATACACTGGTGAAACTGACTAGTTAAAATAACTGGTGTTAGTAGTTTGTGGCCCCATGCCGCTCAAGCAACAAGGACCAGCATGCGGCTGAGGAAATTACTGATAGGCTTTGCGGAAGAGGAACGTTTTCAGACTGCTCTTGAAAACAGACAGCGTGGGCGCATTTCTCAGATCTGAAGGCAGAGAGTTCCAAATGGCAGGAGCGGCAAAACTTAAAGAGCGCTCACCGAAAGAGCTCAGGTTGCGCTTGGGGATTTTGAGAAGCCTCTCGGACGACGACCGGAGGGTTCGCGACGGTATATAGGTGACAAGTGAAGCTTTAACTGACGAATTCAGGGCCCGTATGTAAAAATCGAGGTTAATTTAACCCACGGCTACGGGCCTAACCCAGAAAAGGACAAAAGAAACCCAAAAACAAAATTAAATGAAAAAAGGAAGCAAAGAACGGAAGAACAAAATCATTCTGTAACGGCTTAGGCACCTTTTGGGAATGGGCCCGCTTCCTAATTTAAAACAAAAAACAACAGAAAATGTTACCCTAGAGCTAGTTTAGTTCGAGGTTAGACTCTAACCCGGGGCTAAAAGCCCTAACCTCGACTATTACATACGGGCCCAGCACTAAAGCAAGTTATCAATCTCATTGCCAGGGCATTTGGGTAGTATCAAACTAAACATTTTTTTTTTTTTTTCCTGCCACAACTCTTTGCCGGCTCCAGTGGTGTCCCTCCCAGGTAATGGATGGAATCCACGGAGGGCTCGGAAGTTGGGGCAATTTTTATTATGCATGATGATGGAGATGAGGATGATAGAAAGATGATGCTATGGAGATCCGTGTGGTTTGGGACTGCGGGACAGGGCCGCATTCCACGCTTCCTGTCATAAATATCCCGGCATTAACCAGGCCCGGGAACTATAGCACCTGCGGTGCCGGCCGTGTAATCATCCACATCATAAGACGTGTCATACCAAGGGAAGCACCCCCAAAGTCGCACCTGTGAAGTGGGTGAAGCTCGGCCGTGTGGCAACAGCCTCCCCATTGGGCCCATAGCACACCCACTCTGGGTAGGAGCCGACCTAGGTAGGAAAAATCCCGCTTGGCTCGGCTGGGATTCGAACCCGGGTCTCCCGGTCCATAGTCCGAAGTGCTAACCACTACACTACGGGGGCCGGTAACATTTTTTTTCTTATAGGCAAGCTGTCGGGGCGTAGAAAAATGGCAAAGCTAATGGTGCAGTTCTCCTTTTGTAACTTGTTAAGACGAGAAACACACTAAACAATACCCGTCTTGGCTGAATTCCATGACTGTTCTAACAAATAACTACCATATCCGGTCCAAACACTCCCTCTCTTAAACCCCATCCCATCCCTCCCTCTCTTCCAATAGACAGATTGACAAACAGAGAGATACACTGATTGACAGACAGGTAGGCAGACGGTCAATGATCTGTTTCAGATACAAATCTGTTGCAAGAACTCATTCAGTGTAAACTAGTTTACTTACAAAAACATAGAAAATGAAAAAATCAAAATTGTTGTAAGTAAGCAGCCAAATGTTTTCTAATAGTAATGCATTGAATAATACCATGGCTATTTTTACCTTCGGAAGTGAGAAGTTGTCGAAGTTTTCTTCGTACCATTTCTTCACCCACGCGGGGACACTCGACATGATGTATGAACTTTGTTGGTCCGTCAAACACAAACACACAAACTTCACCGATCAGTGAAGGAGCACTTTTGTCTAATGTCTGATTCCTCAACACAAAATCACGAAATAAAAAGAAACTTCCCGAAAGACTGCTTTCCACCGACACGTTTTGGACACCTGGATTCTCGGAGCACGGATGAACAAAAGTACATCACACAGCATCTTTTGGGTTAGATGTATAATATTCTTCACAGACTCACTAACTGCGTGGTTTCCAAACACAAATCATTTCATTGTTGTTCACGCACGGTTCTTTCAAAAAAATATATAAATAACAACAACAGCAAACCTTTGTACACGGCTAGTATGTACACTTCTGTAGGCAATGTAAGTTTGCCTGTCCTTTACCTCAGGAAATGAACGTTCAAAGCAGACTGGCAAATTTTCTAGAAGGAACTTGAACTGACTTTCGAAGCTCAGACAAGACTTGACAGCAAACTGGGCGGGTTTCAGTGCAGCGATTGATAAGATGCGATAATTATTATCTTCTTGATTTCGGGTGCAGGTTTTATAGTGCGACAAGATTAACCACTGTCACGCGATCTCTTATGACTTTTTTTTTAATGACCGTGTGCTCTTGCATGTTTATTTGATTGTATCTTTCTTTTTATCTTCGGTCACCACTTTGAGCTCCTTGGGTAGAGAGAAACAGAGACAGAGAGACAGAGGCTGTTCTAAGGTGTAGCAGTAGATAGCAAGGACAACAGGGACATGAGACTGCATCTAATCTCTCATCCTTAAGCATGAAGTGTCGTTATGAAGATAGAAGAAGGGCATTGTGTCTAATCTCTATCCTTGAAAATCAGTTCTCTCTCTCTCTCTCTCTCTCCGGAAACATCGACGATATACATTTAAGCGCTGGTAGACTGAATCCTGCTGTTTCGATTATCTATACGATAGTCGTACTAAGTCACAGGTGTGAAGTTGCAATAGTGTGTGTCGGCTATGGTGACCCAAAAAGAATTTAGTCATTATCAGTATCAACCATTTTCCTTTACACACCTCACAACCTTGCAGAACAAGTTTGACAAAATTTAGTCATACATTTTTATTGCAGTAGTTAGTAGAGCACAACCGATTATCTTGTAGTGTGTACTCTTTTCTTCGGCCATTTAGTGTAGGCATACAGTATGCGTGCTTATCGACACAGTTAACTCCGTTCTAAATGATGTAATTGTTAGACAAGATATATGCATTGTTGACATACTGAAAGTTCAACCCAATCAGAAGCTTGCTTCCTTTGAAACCACGATTATCAGTTTTGCTGTTGAATATTGTTACTGTATTTGAGGTATGTGCACTAAACATACGTCGACGTCTTAATTAGAAACTATTCCATAGATCTCCATCAAATTTTGTATGGTGGTAGAAATTTACAAATAACCATGTGACTGGCTTTAAGGTCAAGGTCATAGTCCGTTCTTCGGTTTAGGTGTTTATTTGTGTGTTGATGGAAATATCTTAAAATCTACAGAACCGAATGGAACCAAACTTCACACAACGATAACTCTTAGTGAAACCAAATGTCAAGAAAAGAGTTGCGTCGACGGCTTCAAGGCCAAGGTCATATTCTACACGTCTAACCGGGATATTTTAGCCTTTGATATCTAAAAAAAAAAAAAAAAAGTTTAACTGATTTCAATTATATATTGCTTGGTGACGAGTGAGTGTTGGGGTGTGTGTTTAGGAGTTTAACATAACATAACATAACATAACATAACATAACATCCTTTTCCACCACGTGTGGCTGATATGAACAAGAAAAAAGGCCAGCACAAATACTTGGCTCCAGCCGGGAGCATGGTGACTGATCTTGATGGCAAACTGTCTTTGCTCAGAATAAGGTCACTGGCTTTATGTTTAACCCTTTTGTGGAATGACTGTAGTCAACTGTCTGGTACTAGAGGCCTGAGTCTACCATGGGAGTAATGAAGAACGCACAGAGGAGTGTCCATAAGAAAGAGTGGTCGAGAAGAAAAAGAACATGTTCATGAACATGTCCATGGTGTTCTTTGCACCATGGATCAGCTGACGAAGTTCTACTCCCGAAAGAACCAAGAACTCGTACTGGTTTCAAGTTACCCTTGGTCGATTCTGCGTACGGTGTAACACGTGGGATGTACTCCCCACTCCATATACTCCGGGGTACTTCCCGGATATACTATCCCTATAGTCTAAACCTCATGCAGACTAACGATTTATTTCATTAGTGGAGTGCTGCCAGCTTGCCATGGGAGTCTGGAATTTTTTGTTGTTGTTGTTGTTTAGATTTGTTTACTCCGGAGTAAGAATTTTGTACGACACTTTTACTCGGAGTAACTCCCTTGTGGAAGTTCGAATGCATCGAGGAAGTTCTGCCTTCTCTTACAGATCTTTTTAATGATATCTTGTCCTCCGGCTGTGTCCCTAAGTGTTGGAAGAAAGCTATCGTCAAGCCGCTCCTCAAAAAACCATCTTTGGATCCCAATGTTCTAAAAAATTTCCGACCCGTTTCCAACCTCCCGTTCCTTTCAAAATTACTCGAGAAGATAGTTCTTTCCCAGCTGCTTGCTCATCTGGATCAGAATAATTTGTGGCATGTCTTCCAATCCGCATACCGGCCTAAACACAGCACTGAGACCGCTCTTCTTCGCGTCTTTGACGACCTCCTGACGGCTGCCGACTCCGATCGAATTTCTGTTCTGACACTCCTCGACTTAAGTGCCGCCTTTGACACAATAGACCATGACATCCTGTTGTGTCGTCTGGAGCGAGTGTTTGGTGTCCGTGGCGTTGCGCTTTCCTTCTTCACGTCTTACCTTCAAGACAGGGAGCAGTCAGTCTCCGTCCTTGGCCACGAGTCTAACTCAACCAAACTGGTGTATGGCGTCCCACAAGGGTCGGTTTTGGGCCCCATTTTGTTTTTACTTTACACTCAACCCCTTTCCGATATTGTCAACAAATACAGTATTTCGCATCATATGTTTGCTGACGATACTGAGCTGTATGGTTCTTCCACACGCCAACAGATTGACACCCTGCTTACAGACATGCAGTCATGCACCCACACTGTGAAACAATGGACTCTCCACAACAAACTGCAGTTAAACGAAGACAAGACGGAGGCCCTTTTGGTTTCGGCAAAATGTTCAGATCTGCCCAACTCCCTCAGGATTGGACAGACTGACATTTCCTTTTCGGCTTCCGCAAGGAATCTAGGGGTCATTTTTGACAACACCCTGTCGATGAGAGAACAGGTGAACAAGGTCTGTCAGTGCGCCTACTTTGAGCTTCGGCGTATCTCGTCCATTAGGCAGTATCTTACCACTGAATCCACAAAGACCCTGGTGACTTCACTTGTCCTCTCTCGGCTAGACTACTGCAATTCTCTCCTTGCCGGTCTTCCTCAAAATCTTCTGGAAAAAATTCAAAGAGTCATGAACTGTGCCGCCCGTCTCGTCTTCAGAGCACCAAAACGTCAACATGTTTCTCTCCTGCTGTCTGATCTCCACTGGCTGTCCATCCCAAACAGAATCTACTACAAAATTGCCACTGTTTGTTACAATATCATCACTGGTTCAGCTCCACCTTACTTGGCCTCTCTAATACAGCTGTACACGCCATCCCGTAACTTGCGCTCTTCCGCCGACACTCGCCTACTCCGTGTACCCGTCCGTCGTCGAAAGTTCCAAGGCCAACGAGCCTTTTCGTACATTGGCCCAGTCACATGGAACAGCCTTCCCTCCCACATCCGCCACGCTCAGTCCTTGGCAACATTCAAAGCTAAATTGAAAACGCACCTCTTCTCCTCCCAGTAATTCAACCCAGCTTTTTATTGTCTTGTACACTCTGTGTGTGTGTGTGTGTGTGTGTGTGTGTGTAAGATGGTTTATTTGGGTTGGGTTCCCCACATCCTGTGGTTGGGCAGGATGCTGGGGTCCCCGCTCTCTTACTGCCATGGTCTCTGTTGCCTGCAGGGAGACAATGCGGGTTTTTTTTATTTTATCAGTCTTTATTTTCGCGGGTTGTTGCTGCCCCCCCCCCCCCCCCCCCGTTATATTGTAAAGCGTCTAGAGCCAGCCCCTGGGTTAGGCGCGTTAAAAATCTCCACTATTATTATTATTAAGTGATCGAGCTTGTCGTGTTACGCCGGTGGTACCCCGAGATATATATGTGTGTGTGTGTGTGTGTGTGTGTGTGTGTGTGTGTGTGTGCTGTTTTCAATTTTCTTGTGTCAAGGACAAGGCCATACAAGCTGTTTTAAAGACTTAAACATTAGAATTTTCTCAAAAACAAAAAACAACAGAGGCTCCAACCAAGGCATGATAGACAACAATGCCGACATAACCTTTTGAATGGCCTCGACTCAAGGTCAAGGTCATTAAACCTCTGTTGCGAATTTTTACATTAGCATTTTTGCAGAAATTACAAACACTAAAGCCATCAATATTGGCATAATGATAGACACTGATAAGACCTATACTTTCAGTTCTCATTTGAATGCTTATACAAGTCTTGGGACAAAATTTAACTTTGTCATTTTCCAGTGAACTACGAACACCAGACACCTTGCTTGGTATGACGATAGACAGTGATAAGAGCTTTACAAACATACTCTTTTGAATGACTTTGACCCATGTCACAAGTCAGCCGAGGAGGCTTCTGTCTCTCTAGTTATCATTTGATCTCTCTCTCTCTCTCTCTCTCTCTCTCTCGTAGATAGTCTCTGTAGTATTAGCAACGGCAAGTTTGCAAACTGGCGAATTTCTGTGAAAATTTACCGTTGCTAAATAAAGTTTCATCATCATCATCATCATCATCATCATCATCCTCTCTCTCTCTCTCTCTCTCTCATGCTGCATCTCTTTCACCTCAAACAACTTTAACGTGGCAAAACGTCACCATTTCAGCCATCAATGAAAGAAGGCCTATAATATCATCAAAACATTACACGTAAATATATTTTCAAAATATAATGGTCAGCATGAAGTCATATGTAACATTTCTGCACACAAAAATAATCTGCCGAACTGTAGATCAACATTTGAGCTTTTTTTTTGGCATACAGATTGACCGTCCTCGTGGTCGTGGTCGTGTACTTTTGGTACACCCCTTGTAATTAATTATGATACAGTAATCTTATAATTGCACATTAGTATAATTTGTATTGAGCAATTGACATAAAACTGGGGGAACGCGTCGCCATTTGTACCGCGATAACTATTGTTTTCTCCTTGCTTGCTCTGTACAACTCCAGGCTGGAATAAATATGGTTTATACCACGCATACTCGTTATTTATGCTTGCGTATGTACACAAAAGCAGGACAGGTGCAGTAAACATTTCAGCACCTAAATGTTTGCTCGATTTACTTCGAACACCGTTACCTACGACGCGATTTGAACCCTTTGGCACAATCATCCACAACCAGTACCGGTGCCAGGGAAAGAGAAGACTGGGTGCAGACAGTGGTGTTGACCCGATCCACCAGCTGCAGAGGCACCAGCAGACAATCATCTTCAGTTTGAAGACTGGCCATTGTAGACTACTGAACCACCTCAACAGACCCAAGATTGCCCACACTGACGAATGGTGCAGCTGTAGTGGTGGTTTATGCTGTAGTAGTGGTTGGTGCAGCTGTAGTGGTGGTTGGTGCAGCTGTAGTTGTAGTTGGTGCTGGTGTAGTGGTGGTAGGTGGAGCTGTAGTGGTGGTGGGTGCAGCTGTAGTGGTGGTTGGTGCAGCTGTAGTGGTGGTTGGTGCAGCTGTAGTGGTGGTTGGTGCAGCTGTAGTGGTGGTTGGTGCAGCTGTAGTGGTGGTAGGTGGAGCTGTAGTGGTGGTAGGTGCAGCTGTAGTAGTGGTTGGTGCAGCTGTATTGGTGGTTGGTGCAGCTGTAGTGGTGGTTGGTGCAGCTGTAGTGGTGGTAGGTGTAGCTGTAGTGGTGGTAGGTGCAGCTGTAGTGGTGATAAGTGCAGCTGTAGTGGTGGTTGGTGCAGCTGTAGTGGTGGTTGGTGCAGCTGTAGTGGTAGTTGGTGCTGCTGTAGTGGTGGTAGGTGGAGCTGTAGTGGTGGTAGGTGGAGCTGTAGTGGTGGTTGTTGGAGCTGTAGTGGTGGTTGGTGCAGCTGTAGTGGTGGTTGGTGCTGCTGTAGTGGTGGTTGGTGATGCTGTAGTGGTGGTTGGTGCAGCTGTAGTGGTGGTTGGTGCAGCTGTAGTGGTAGTTGGTGCTGGTGTAGTGGTGGTAGGTGGAGCTGTAGTGGTGGTTGGTGCAGCTGTAGTGGTAGTTGGTGCTGGTGTAGTGGTGGTAGGTGGAGCTGTAGTGGTGGTGGGTGCAGCTGTAGTGGTGGTTGTTGGAACTGTAGTGGTGGTTGTTGCAGCTGTAGTGGTGGTTGGTGCAGCTGTAGTGGTGGTTGGTGCTGCTGTATTGGTTGTATGTGGAGCTGTAGTGGTGGTAGGTGCAGCTGTAGTGGTGGTAGGTGCAGCTGTAGTGGTGGTTGTTGGAGCTGTAGTGGTGGTAGGTGCAGCTGTAGTGGTGGTTGGTGCAGCTATAGTGGTGGTTGGTGGAGCTGTAGTGGTAGTTGGTGCTGCTGTAGTGGTGGTAGGTGGAGCTGTAGTGGTGGTTGGTGGAGCTGTAGTGGTGGTTGGTGCAGCTGTAGTAGTGGTAGATGGAGCTGTAGTGGTGGTAGGTGCAGCTGTAGTGGTGGTTGTTGGAGCTGTTGTGGTGGTTGGTGCAGCTGTAGTGGTGGTTGGTGCTGCTGTAGTGGTGGTTGGTGCAGCTGTAGTGGTGGTTGGTGCAGCTGTAGTGGTAGTTGGTGCTGGTGTAGTGGTGGTAGGTGGAGCTGTAGTGGTGGTGGGTGCAGCTGTAGTGGTGGTTGTTAGAGCTGTAGTGGTGGTTGTTGCAGCTGTTGTGGTGGTTGGTGCAGCTGTAGTGGTGGTTGGTGCTGCTGTAGTGGTTGTATGTGGAGCTGTAGTGGTGGTAGGTGCAGCTGTAGTGGTGGTTGGTGGAGCTGTAGTGGTGGTTGGTGCAGCTGTAGTAGTGGTAGGTGGAGCTGTAGTGGTGGTAGGTGCAGCTGTAGCGGTGGTTGTTGGAGCTGTAGAGGTGGTAGGTGCAGCTGTAGTGGTGGTTGGTGCAGCTGTAGTGGTGGTTGGTGGAGCTGTAGTGGTAGTTGGTGCTGCTGTAGTGGTGGTAGGTGCAGCTGTAGTGGTGGTTGGTGCAGCTGTAGTGGTGGTTGGTGCAGCTGTAGTGGTAGTTGGTGCTGGTGTAGTGGTGGTAGGTGGAGCTGTAGTGGTGGTTGGTGCAGCTGTAGTGGTAGTTGGTGCTGGTGTAGTGGTGGTAGGTGGAGCTGTAGTGGTGGTGGGTGCAGCTGTAGTGGTGGTTGTTGGAGCTGTAGTGGTGGTTGTTGCAGCTGTAGTTGTGGTTGGTGCAGCTGTAGTGGTGGTTTGTGCTGCTGTAGTGGTTGTATGTGGAGCTGTAGTGGTTGTAGGTGCAGCTGTAGTGGTGGTAGGTGCAGCTGTAGTGGTGGTTATTGGAGCTGTAGTGGTGGTAGGTGCAGCTGTAATGGTGGTTAGTGCAGCTGTAGTGGTGGTTGGTGGAACTGTAGTGGTAGTTTGTGCTGGTGTAGTGGTGGTTGGTGCAGCTGTAGTTGTAGTTGGTGCTGGTGTAGTGGTGGTAGGTGGAGCTGTAGTGGTTGTGGGTGCAGCTGTAGTGGTTGTTGGTGGAGCTGTAGTGGTGGTTGGTGCAGCTGTAGTGGTGGTTGGTGCAGCTGTAGTGGTGGTTGGTGCAGCTGTAGTGGTGGTAGGTGGAGCTGTAGTGGTGGTAGGTGCAGCTGTAGTAGTGGTTGGTGCAGCTGTAGTGGTGGTTGGTGCAGCTGTAGTGGTGGTTGGTGCAGCTGTAGTGGTGGTAGGTGTAGCTGTAGTGGTGGTGGGTGCAGCTGTAGTGGTGATAAGTGCAGCTGTAGTGGTGGTTGGTGCAGCTGTAGTGGTGGTTGGTGCAGCTGTAGTGGTAGTTGGTGCTACTGTAGTGGTGGTAGGTGGAGCTGAAGTGGTGGTAGGTGCAGCTGTAGTGGTGGTTGTTGGAGCTGTAGTGGTGGTTGGTGCAGCTGTAGTGGTGGTTGGTGCTGCTGTAGTGGTGGTTGGTGATGCTGTAGTGGTGGTTGGTGCAGCTGTAGTGGTGGTTGGTGCAGCTGTAGTGGTAGTTGGTGCTGGTGTAGTGGTGGTAGGTGGAGCTGTAGTGGTGGTTGGTGCAGCAGTAGTGGTAGTTGGTGCTGGTGTAGTGGTGGTAGGTGGAGCTGTATTGGTGGTGGTTGCAGCTGTAGTGGTGGTTGTTGGAACTGTAGTGGTGGTTGTTGCAGCTGTAGTAGTGGTTGGTGGAGCTGTAGTAGTGGTTGGTGCTGCTGTATTGGTTGTATGTGGAGCTGTAGTGGTGGTAGGTGCAGCTGTAGTGGTGGTAGGTGCAGCTGTAGTGGTGGTTGGTGCAGCTGTAGTGGTGGTTGGTGGAGCTGTAGTCGTGGTAGGTGCAGCTGTAGTGGTGGTTGGTGGAGCTGTAGTGGTGGTTGGTGCAGCTGTAGTGGTAGTTGGTGCTGGTGTAGTGGTGGTAGGTGGAGCTGTAGTGGTGGTGGGTGCAGCTGTAGGGGTGGTTGTTGGAGCTGTAGTGGTGGTTGGTGCTGCTGTAGTAGTGGTAGGTGGAGCTGTAGTAGTGGTAGGTGGAGCTGTAGTAGTGGTTGGTTGAGCTGTAGTAGTGGTTGTTGGAGCTGTAGTAGTGGTTGGTGCAGCTGTAGTGGTGGTTGGTGCTGCTGTAGTGGTGGTTGGTGCAGCTGTAGTGGTGGTTGGTGCAGCTGTAGTGGTGGTTGGTGCAGCTGTAGTGGTAGTTGGTGCTGGTGTAGTGGTGGTAGGTGGAGCTGTAGTGGTGGTTGGTGCAGCTGTAGTGGTGGTTTGTGCTGCTGTAGTGGTTGTATGTGGAGCTGTAGTGGTGGTAGGTGCAGCTGTAGTGATGGTAGGTGCAGCTGTAGTGGTGGTAGGTGGAGCTGTAGTGGTGGTAGGTGCAGCTGTAGTGGTGGTTAGTGCAGCTGTAGTGGTGGTTGGTGGAACTGTAGTGGTAGTTGGTGCTGCTGTAGTGGTGGTAGGTGGAGCTGTAGTGGTGGTAGGTGCAGCTGTAGTGGTGGTTGTTGGAGCTGTAGTGGTGGTTGGTGCAGCTGTAGTGGTGGTTGGTGCTGCTGTAGTGGTGGTTGGTGATGCTGTAGTGGTGGTTAATGCAGCTGTAGTGGTGGTTGGTGCAGCTGTAGTGGTAGTTGGTGCTGGTGTAGTGGTGGTAGGTGGAGCTGTAGTGGTGGTGGGTGCAGGTGAAGTGGTGGTTGTTGGAGCTGTAGTGGTAGTTGTTGCAGCTGTAGTGGTGGTTGGTGCAGCTGTAGTGGTGGTTGGTGCTGCTGTAGTGGTTGTATGTGGAGCTGTAGTGGTGGTAGGTGCAGCTGTAGTGGTGGTTGGTGCAGCTGTAGTGGTGGTTGGTGATGCTGTAGTGGTGGTTGTTGGAGCTGTAGTGGTGGTTGGTGCAGCTGTAGTGGTAGTTGGTGCTGGTGTAGTGGTGGTAGGTGGAGCTGGAGTGGTGGTGGGTTCAGCTGTAGTGGTGGTTGTTGGAGCTGTAGTGGTGGTTGGTGCAGCTGTAGTGGTGGTTTGTGCTGCTGTAGTGGTTGTATGTGGAGCTGTAGTGGTGGTAGGTGCAGCTGTAGTGGTGGTAGGTGCAGCTGTAGTGGTGGTAGGTGGAGCTGTAGTGGTGGTAGGTGCAGCTGTAGTGGTGGTTAGTGCAGCTGTAGTGGTGGTTGGTGGAACTGTAGTGGTAGTTGGTGCTGCTGTAGTGGTAGTAGGTGGAGCTGTAGTGGTGGTAGGTGCAGCTGTAGTGGTGGTTGTTGGAGCTGTAGTGGTGGTTGGTGCAGCTGTAGTGGTGGTTGGTGCTGCTGTAGTGGTGGTTGGTGATGCTGTAGTGGTGGTTAATGCAGCTGTAGTGGTGGTTGGTGCAGCTGTAGTGGTAGTTGGTGCTGGTGTAGTGGTGGTAGGTGGAGCTGTAGTGGTGGTGGGTGCAGCTGTAGTGGTGGTTGGTGCTGCTGTAGTGGTTGTATGTGGAGCTGTAGTGGTGGTAGGTGCAGCTGTAGTGGTGGTTGGTGCAGCTGTAGTGGTGGTTGGTGATGCTGTAGTGGTGGTTGTTGGAGCTGTAGTGGTGGTTGGTGCAGCTGTAGTGGTAGTTGGTGCTGGTGTAGTGGTGGTAGGTGGAGCTGGAGTGGTGGTGGGTTCAGCTGTAGTGGTGGTTGTTGGAGCTGTAGTGGTGGTTGGTGCAGCTGTAGTGGTGGTTGGTGCAGCTGTAGTGGTGGTTGGTGCTGCTGTAGTGGTTGTATGTGGAGCTGTAGTGGTGGTAGGTGCAGCTGTAGTGGTGGTTGTTGGAGCTGTAGTCGTGGTAGGTGCAGCTGTAGTGGTGGTTGGTGGAGCTGTAGTGGTGGTGGGTGCAGCTGTAGTGGTGGTTGTTGGAGCTGTAGTGGTGGTTGTTGCAGCTGTAGTGGTGGTTGGTGCAGCTGTAGTGGTGGTTTGTGCTGCTGTAGTGGTTGTATGTGGAGCTGTAGTGGTGGTAGGTGCAGCTGTAGTGATGGTAGGTGCAGCTGTAGTGGTGGTAGGTGGAACTGTAGTGGTAGTTGGTGCTGCTGTAGTGGTGGTAGGTGGAGCTGTAGTGGTGGTAGGTGCAGCTGTAGTGGTGGTTGTTGGAGCTGTAGTGGTGGTTGGTGCAGCTGTAGTGGTGGTTGGTGCTGCTGTAGTGGTGGTTGGTGCAGCTGTAATGGTGGTTGGTGCAGCTGTAGTGGTGGTTGGTGCAGCTGTAGTGGTAGTTGGTGCTGGTGTAGTGGTGGTAGGTGGAGCTGTAGTGGTGGTGGGTGCAGCTGTAGTGGTGGTTGGTGGAGCTGTAGTGGTGGTTGGTGCTGCTGTAGTGGTTGTATGTGGAGCTGTAGTGGTGGTAGGTGCAGCTGTAGTGGTGGTTGGTGCTGCTGTAGTGGTTGTATGTGGAGCTGTAGTGGTGGTAGGTGCAGCTGTAGTGGTGGTTGGTGGAGCTGTAGTGGTGGTTGGTGCAGCTGTAATGGTGGTAGGTGCAGCTGTAGTGGTGGTTGCTGCAGCTGTAGTGGTGGTAGGTGCACCTGTAGTGGTGGTTGGTGGAGCTGTAGTCGTGGTAGGTGCAGCTGTAGTGGTGGTTGGTGGAGCTGTAGTGGTGGTTGGTTCAGCTGTAGTGGTGGTTGGTGCAGCTGTAGTGGTGGTTGGTGCTGCTGTAGTGGTTGTATGTGGAGCTGTAGTGGTGGTAGGTGCAGCTGTAGTGGTGGTTGGTGGAGCTGTAGTGGTGGTTGGTGCAGCTGTAATGGTGGTAGGTGCAGCTGTAGTGGTGGTTGCTGCAGCTGTAGTGGTGGTAGGTGCACCTGTAGTGGTGGTTGGTGGAGCTGTAGTCGTGGTAGGTGCAGCTGTAGTGGTGGTTGGTGGAGCTGTAGTGGTGGTTGGTGCTGCTGTAGTGGTAGTAGGTGGAGCTGTAGTGGTGGTAGGTGCAGCTGTAGTGGTGGTAGGTGGAGCTGTAGTGGTGGTTGGTGCAGCTGTAGTGGTGGTTGGTGCAGCTGTAATGGTGGTTGGTGCAGCTGTAGTGGTGGTTGGTGCAGCTGTAGTGGTAGTTGGTGCTGGTGTAGTGGTGGTAGGTGGAGCTGTAGTGGTGGTGGGTGCAGCTGTAGGGGTGGTTGTTGGAGCTGTAGTCGTGGTAGGTGCAGCTGTAGTGGTGGTTGGTGGAGCTGTAGTGGTGGTGGGTGCAGCTGTAGTGGTGGTTGTTGGAGCTGTAGTGGTGGTTGTTGCAGCTGTAGTGGTGGTTGGTGCAGCTGTAGTGGTGGTTTGTGCTGCTGTAGTGGTTGTATGTGGAGCTGTAGTGGTGGTAGGTGCAGCTGTAGTGATGGTAGGTGCAGCTGTAGTGGTGGTAGGTGGAACTGTAGTGGTAGTTGGTGCTGGTGTAGTGGTGGTAGGTGGAGCTGTAGTGGTGGTGGGTGCAGCTGTAGGGGTGGTTGTTGGAGCTGTAGTGGTGGTTGGTGCTGCTGTAGTGGTTGTATGTGGAGCTGTAGTGGTGGTAGGTGCAGCTGTAGTGGTGGTTGGTGCTGCTGTAGTGGTTGTATGTGGAGCTGTAGTGGTGGTAGGTGCAGCTGTAGTGGTGGTTGGTGGAGCTGTAGTGGTGGTTGGTGCAGCTGTAATGGTGGTAGGTGCAGCTGTAGTGGTGGTTGCTGCAGCTGTAGTGGTGGTAGGTGCACCTGTAGTGGTGGTTGGTGGAGCTGTAGTCGTGGTAGGTGCAGCTGTAGTGGTGGTTGGTGGAGCTGTAGTGGTGGTTGGTTCAGCTGTAGTGGTGGTTGGTGCAGCTGTAGTGGTGGTTGGTGCTGCTGTAGTGGTTGTATGTGGAGCTGTAGTGGTGGTAGGTGCAGCTGTAGTGGTGGTTGGTGGAGCTGTAGTGGTGGTTGGTGCAGCTGTAATGGTGGTAGGTGCAGCTGTAGTGGTGGTTGCTGCAGCTGTAGTGGTGGTAGGTGCACCTGTAGTGGTGGTTGGTGGAGCTGTAGTGGTGGTTGGTGCTGCTGTAGTGGTAGTAGGTGTAGCTGTAGTGGTGGTAGGTGCAGCTGTAGTGGTGGTTGGTGCAGCTGTAGTGGTGGTTGGTGCAGCTGTAATGGTGGTTGGTGCAGCTGTAGTGGTGGTTGGTGCAGCTGTAGTGGTAGTTGGTGCTGGTGTAGTGGTGGTAGGTGGAGCTGTAGTGGTGGTGGGTGCAGCTGTAGGGGTGGTTGTTGGAGCTGTAGTAGTGGTAGGTGGAGCTGTAGTGGTGGTTGGTGGAGCTGTAGTGGTGGTGGGTGCAGCTGTAGTGGTGGTTGTTGGAGCTGTAGTGGTGGTTGTTGCAGCTGTAGTGGTGGTTGGTGCAGCTGTAGTGGTGGTTTGTGCTGCTGTAGTGGTTGTATGTGGAGCTGTAGTGGTGGTAGGTGCAGCTGTAGTGATGGTAGGTGCAGCTGTAGTGGTGGTAGGTGGAACTGTAGTGGTAGTTGGTGCTGCTGTATTGGTGGTAGGTGGAGCTGTAGTGGTGGTAGGTGCAGCTGTAGTGGTGGTAGTTGGTGCTGGTGTAGTGGTGGTAGGTGGAGCTGTAGTGGTGGTGGTGCAGCTGTAGTGGTGGTTGTTAGAGCTGTAGTGGTGGTTGTTGCAGCTGTAGTGGTGGTTGGTGCAGCTGTAGTGGTGGTTGTGTAGCTTGTAGTGGTGGTTGGTGCAGCTGTAGTGGTGGTTGGTGCAGCTGTAGATGTGGTTGGTGCAGCTGTAGTGTAGCTGTAGT
>JACVVK020000728.1:167500-177500 GCA_018292915.2 Batillaria attramentaria | reverse complement strand
TTGTCCCTTCCCTCACTAACAGAGAATGGCTCCAAAGGTATGTGACTGTGGAAAAAGTCTGGATGGTTACAATAGCTTCCGTGGTATGTACGAGTAGTAGCAATTCCGCTAAATGTTTTTTCCCCCCTTTTAAATTTGTGTACAGAGTAAAAAAAAAAAAAAAAAAAGGCTATCTGGGACCGTATTTGGGGTTTTTTTTTTTTTTTGCTTTGTAAATAGGTTTCATGCCAAGCAATAGTAAAAACAGTAAAAAATGAGCCGGGAGTGTGGACATTTTGTGTTCAGGAAACAAGAGTTGGCAGACGACACAGGAATGAGAGGGGTATGTGGTCGCTGCTAGCACTGTAAAAATACGGAACATTGGAATTTGTTGAAATTTACTCAGCACGTGAATCTTTGGCTGCTGGTTTTTGTGGATTTTTTTTTTTTGTTTGGGGGGGGGGGGGAGGGGGATTTTAAAGCATTTCTACAGTCTAGCATTATGTTTCATGGGAATATATAGCATTTTTTTTTTTAAATCCGCATCTACAGTGTGTAGTCTTAATACTGACGTGGGCAGTTCTGAGCGTTGCAGACGCGGGTCTCCTGTGAGTTGCCCTCACAGTCCCTGCCGCCAACTCCCGGTTGCGGGTTGGTACACGTCCTTGACCTTTTCTGGGTTCCGCCGCCACACGACTTGCTGCACGTGCCGAACTCACCCCAAGAGCTCCAGCCACCGTCCACTGGAACAAACGTTTCATGTTGTTGTTACAACTAACTCGTGGTTAGTACCAAACTGGGAGCAAACTATGCCTAACCACAGGCTCCCGGAAATTATAATAACAGTAGTGATGATGATGATGATGATGATGATGATGATGATGATGATGATGTCTTGTAACCCGCTGAATAAAAACTCCATGCACAGCATGTTCGTAGCGCGGGGGGGGGGGGGGGGATAAGTTTTAACAAAAACAGGAGGGGGGTGGGTGGGATGGGGGTAGAGTCTGCAGGGGAAAGGGGGGGGGGGGCGGGGGGTGGAGTCCGGATCAGAACTTTGAGAAAAGATGGGTCTTCAGGTGTCTCCTGAAAGACTCGGTGGAGGTGCTGGATTTCAAGTAAGGTGGCAGAGTGTTCCACACAGCAGAGGCAGAACACTTGAAGGAGCGAGCTCCAAAGCGCTTCTTGGTGGTGTTGTCATGAAAACCCAAGAAGACTGAGATGAGGAACGAAGGGTGCGGGATGGAGTATATGAAGGAATGAGCTCAGAGAGATACTGCGGGCACTTTCCATGGACACAGGAGAACACAAGGGACAGAAGTTTGCAAATGCAAAGTTTGACAGGCAGCCAGTGATACTAATAAGTGTGTGTCTAACACTGTACCGCTCAGTCGCCTGCACAGTGACAGCATCTCACAGGCTGACACTGAGCCAACAGAAGGCCTCACGCGACACCAGTATCAAGGAGTTAAGCTAGTGTTGCGACAAGGGTTGAGTAAAGAGTTAACGGGTCTAAATTTCCGCTCGCACAGCTTGTAGACGGCAGTACAGCTTTACTAATAATTATGATGGAGTATTTCGAGCGTACAGGCGTAAAGACACAAATTGACCGTGGGGTCATGTTTGGTGTTTGTTTGAGGTACCCTGTTTGGCAAGTGTGCTAGTCTGTAGTAATTTTTGTTGTCATGAAAAAGCGTGATTTTCGTGATTTTGTGTTATGTATGTAAAGGTGCATATGGAAGGCGGTCACAAAAAGAGGCAAGCTGATAGTGAAGCTGGGTCTTTTTGCACAGAGGTGGGACACAAATGAGGCAAACGGGTTTGTGTGAACTGCCTCTCTGGCCTAAAGAGAAAGTAGACGTGCATTACTCCAGTGATGCCCGAGTGGGAAGGAGACATTCAAGTTTTTTTGTTTTTTTTTTAAACCCCTGTCAGGTGCGTGCCTTTGAATGGTCTGTTGTTTCTAGACTGAAGCATTTTTAGGGGTGACTATGATGCCTGAGGCTAATAGGGACTATATAGGCATTTTGAAGCCCTGTGTATTTGTGTCCTTCGCCCACAAGGGCCTTCGTGAGTTTTACTTACCCGGACAATCTTGGGAGTTACAGGCTCGTGTCTCAAGGGAGTTGCCCTCACAGTCGCGGCCGCCATTGCCTGGTATCGGGTTGGTGCACGTCCTTGACCTTGTCTGGGGTCCCGCCGCCACACGTCTTGCTGCACGTGCCGAACTCACTCCAAGAGCTCCAGCCACCGTCCACTGCCAGAACCACGCCAAGAGACTATACATATGGACTCCCGGGCCCGCATGTAATAGTCGAGCTTAGGGCTTTTAGCCCTGGGTTTGAGTCTGACCTCGAACTAAACTAGGTCTAGGGTTAAATTTTCTGTTTTGTTGTTGTTGTTTAAATCAAGAAGCGGGCCCATTCCAGATAGGTGCCTTAGCCGTTATAGAAGGTTTTTTTTTCCCTTTCTTCCCTTCCTTTCTTATTTAATTTTGCTTTTGGATTTCTTTTGTCCTAGTCTGGGTTAGGCCCGTAGCCGTGAGTTAAATTAACCTCGACTATTACATACGGGCCCAGCACTGTGAAACGCTTTGTTGCAGAGCGACAATGGTGTAATCATCTGTCCGCTGTTAACAAGTCTTTGAGTGAGTGAGAAAGTTTTTAGGGCTTAAATCCGCGCAGACAACAAAGACTATTTCGCTGCTGAGTGTGTTTGCACTACTAGAAAAAAAACAACAACAACAAAAAGAAACTGTCACATTGAACAAATGATGCAAACTGGTCTACGGGGCAGTATAAACCTTGGACACGCAGGAGACGCTGCACTTTCATGCTGATGAATCGATTCCCGATTACAAAAAAAGCGAAATCAGATCCAGCGCTAGGTCTTGGCACGTAAAGGCGAGCAACAGTTTTTGCACTAAGCTCTCTGGAGTACAGACAATGCGCGGGTTATTTGAGGGCTGAGGTAGACTTTCGGGATAAGTCTATAACTGTACAACATCTGTTCATCTTTAAGTGTGCGCTGCGATAACCGAGCAGCTAGAGCGTTGGACTTTCAATGCTCGGGTCGAGAGTTCGAATCCCGGCTGGGGCCAAACATTTTCCACTGGCATTTTCCTCGTTCCCCTCGTGTTTGATATCACCAGTAAGTGGTGGAAAAGGACGTTCTCATTGCCGACCTTCACCGCACGCCGTGTAATTCCCCCGTGACCCACGCACTGTATGCGTGTACAACCCTTGCCAACCAGGCGATTTTTGTAATTTTTCGATTTTTTTGTTTTTGGAAACAGGTCTTCCTCAGATGTTTCCTAATCGTGTTTGGTATCGTTTGAAATATGACTATAATCACTTTTATGGATAAAAAATATTTTTGATTGGAAAAAATTGGGCATAGCGGCCACAGTGAGAGCGGAGATAACGTAGGTTGTGGGTGCTTGGTAACAGCGTCCTCACGCGTCAGCGCCCGGGGTCTGGGAGTGTGGCTGGCAGCGGTATGCAAGGGCTCTGCACAAGGGTGGGGTGGGTGTTTGGGGGTTTAACGTCCTTTTCCACCACATAGGGTGATATCAAAGACGGGGCAACGATGAAAAAGCCAGCAAAAAATATTTGGCCCTCCCTGCGAGGGTTACGGAACGCGCGCAGGCTACCTCAGGGCTGAGGTAGACTTGTCGGGCTCGTCGCTGACCTGAGGTTTAGGAATTCTAAAATGCCTGCTCTGACTTACTGGGACACGGCTGGGTGTTACAGGGTCGAGTCTCACGGGCGTTGCCTTTACAGTTCCTCCCGCCGTAGGCAGGCTTGGGTCTTGTGCACCTCCTCGTCCTGAACTGAACGCCACCACCGCACGTCTCGCTGCACTCACGGAACGGACTCCAAGCACTCCAGCCGCCGTTCACTGGCCTCTGCTTGCCTACAACATGGCAAAGAAATGACTAGAACATATACTTTTTGAGAGGCGCCTTGGAGAAATGTCAGTTACGGAGGTATATAATTCTGATTGGGTTCGTGGGGCTTTGAGTCGAGAAATTTGGTAAAGCGTCTGTATAATACCCATTATTGATGTTGTAGTAGTAGGTGTTGTTGTTGTTATCATTGAAATAAGCAGCACAGGAGCCGCTGTCTTATTATCGTTTTTAATAGCCTGTATGGACGGACAGGGGTAGCGACGATGTGCAATCATCTCTCTCTCTCTCTCTGATCATTTTATTTTTAAAAAAAAACACTGAAAATAAAACAAACCAAAATCAAAAAGACAAAAACAAACTAAAAGAACAACACAAGAAAGCAAATAAAGTCAAACAAACAAATCATACTCCAGCAAAATCCGACAGAAAAAAGAAACAAAAACAAACAAACAAACACACACACACACACACACACACACACACACACACACGCACACACGCACACACGCACACACGCACACACACCACCACCACCAACAACAACAAAACAACATCAACAACAGCAATAAGAGGAGAAGAAGAAGGAAACAGAACATCTCTGAGAGACACCAGAGCCTGCCGAAGAATCTAAGACGAACTTACGTATGTTACGTGTGCGAGGTCTCCAGAACGCTGACGCTAGGCTCAGAGTCATGAGCAGAAGACAAGCAACACTCAAGGCGAGGGTCAAGTTCCGCATCTTGAAAGGCCTGTCTCCAAAGCAGCGAGACACCCAGAGCACCAGTAGTGTCTACAATTTACTGTAACGCTGCACTTTATATATTCCTTGTTCAGGAGGAAAAAAAAATAAATAAAAAGAACCAATCAGAAAAACACCTATCATTATGCCCGGCTGCGTCATCCGGGGCTTCCAGACATTTAGTCGCCAGTGTCAAGTTCTTCCCGGGGTGCTTCCAAAAAATTGGAATACGAAATTTGAAGGTTAAGTTCGTTTAATTGCTGTTTTTTAAGCGACGATGGATGCTACACATTTTCATTGGTTTTTGGCTGAGGCCCAGCCATTTTTTTTTTTGTTTGGTCCTACTGCGAAAACGAATTAAATTATTAAGAAAAGCTGAGATGATGGGGGTCGGGGTGTTGGCGCATAGGTTATGGTGGTATCACAACACACTGTCTTTATTACCTTTAAAGTGTCAACGGCGTGTGCGGAAAATATATTCCCCAACTAGGACCGGCACGACTTTTCCCCCTAGGGGTTGGGGGGAGCCAGTACAGTCGGGCTACGATAGCGATGGTGTGTCATTGTTTGGGTCGTGAATTCGATTCTCCACTGGGAGACAATTTTTCTTTTTGCTGCTGCCCCAAAGCTTTGCCGGCTCCAGTGGCGTTCCTCCCAAATCATGGGTGAAATCCACGGAGGGCTCGAAAGCTGGGGAAATTTTTACACTATGCACGATGATGGAGATGAGGATGATGGTAAGATGGTAAGATGATGCTGTGGAGGTCCGTGTGGTCTGGGACTGCGGGACAGGACCGCAGTCCACGCTTCCTGTCATAAATATCCCAGCTTTAACCAGGCCCGGGAACTACGCACCTGCGGTGCCGGCCGTGTAAATCATACACATCATATTTTTGCCTGCATGAGTTGTCACCCTTGCCGCAACAAGCACGCATTTCTTTTTCGTGGCAGAGCACAAACTTGCATGCATGCTGCGGTTCTGTGTATGCACGGGGGACAACTCATGCAGGCAATAATCTCTGAAACAGGCTGAAAATGTACTGTGCTGGTGAATGCGACAGAACTCACCGCTTCTGTGCACACTGTGAAATAGCACGTTGACCACAAAGTTGGTCAGAACTGTTCACTTTCCTTGTCACCGAGCGTGTTTGGTCTTTTCCTTCTTAGTGATTAGTTGTCTCGGCTCAGGTCTCGGCACACTTGCAAGCCCGAGGTTGATCGATATTGAGACAATGAATTCGCTTTGATATTGGCTTTGCTCTTAAACTGCTTCCTTCGTCTTTTCTGTCGGGAGCCGAGTTGGGCGAATGGTAGATGAGCGTTGGACTTCCAGTGCTCGGGTCGTGAGTTCGAATCCCGGCTGGGGCCAGATATTTGTGCTGGCTTTTTTATCGTTGCCCCGTCTTTGAAATCACCCGTATGTGATGGAAAAGGACGTTAAACTCCCAAACACCCACCCACCCCCGTCTTTTCTGTCACAATTGGGTGATGGAGTTAGACGTAAGACAACCAACCAAACCAACCCACCAGCCAACAGTTTATAATAATGATAATAATAATAATACATAGGTTTTTTTTTTTTTTTCATAGAGCGCTGCTCTCCAGTTTCCGAGGACTCGCTGCGCTTAAAACACACACACACACACACACACACACACACACACACACACACACACACACACACATACACATACACACACACACACACACACACACACACACACACACACACACACACACACACACTATTTACATCACCTCTTACATACAATTTGGCAGTGCAACGAACTCATGGTACACACAGACAGGCTTAACAGAGGTTGAACCATCAATAGGCTTGACGGAAGAGGATGGGTGGGTGGGTGTTGGGGGTTTAACGTCCTTTTCCACCACATAGGGTGATATCAAAAACGGGGCAACGATGAAAATGCCAGCACAAATATTTGGCCCCAGCCGGGATCGAACTCACGACCCGAGCATTAGAAGTCCAACGCTCTACCATTCGACCACCCCGGCTGCCCTTGACGGAAGAGAAAGATCTTCAGATGGGATTTAAACAGGGGCAGTGAAGTCTGAAGGTGGAAGTTATACACCAAAGGCCATCTTTGGGAAACCGTACAGCTTTTATATCGGTATTTATTGCAACTTTATAGTGTATGCTGTTCATTTTCACAAGTGCCCCCACCAAGCTTTTCTCAGCGGTACATATCATTATCATAAATTATGTTACCTTATCTTTCACAGGCGTCCAGATCCAAGCTGAGATATCGCGTCAATTTTTTTAATTTTTGTTTGTTTGTCGCTGAATAAATATTCATGTTAAAGAAATCTTGGAACCACCGGTAGAGGGCGGGTGGGTGTTTGGGGGTTTAACATAGGGTGATATCAAAGACGGGACAACGATGAAAAAGCCAGCACAAATATTTGGCCCCAGCCGGGATCGAAATCACGACCCGAGCATTAGAAGCCCAACGCTCTACCATTCGACCACCCCGGCTCCCCCCACCGGTAGATAAAAGAGCGATGCTTTATAATTATATCTAACACGAAGCACCCTCTTGCTCTTGGGGGGGGGGGGGGGGGAGCCGGGGTGGTCGAATGGTAGAGCGTTGGACTTCTAATGCTCGGGTCGTGAGTTCGTATCCCGGCTGGGGGCCAAATATTTGTGCTGTTTTTTTTCATCGTTAGCTTGCTTTACGTCCTATGGCTTTTGGCCCTTAAGGACAAGTTGTTCATGGCGTGTGTCTTTGGCTGCTTGGCTAGGCGAGTGTCTTTGGGGTGTGTGAGGGCCTTTTCATCGTTGCCCCGTCTTTGATATCACCCTATGTGGAGGAAAAGGACGCTAAACCCCCAAACACCCACCCACCCTCTTGCTCTTGAGGGGGGGGGGGGGGAGGGGGGGGGGGGGGGGCTTTTTTACCCTTGCAACATTCACGCGCAGACTTGTTTGCTGTGCCTGTCCCGCCTTCGTGTACACGCGCGTGCATGAAGATCAAGTAGGCACGGTGAAGATCACGTTCAATCCGAGGAAGCTGTGACACCGGAAACAGATACTGTGACAGACCTTGTTGGCGTTGTGCAACTGGCGACGCGTTCCCCAATGCGGAATGGTTCTTTGGGGGGGGGGGGGGGACTAACCTGAACTTTCGTTTCGTAATGGGAAAAACGACAACAAGGAAGAAAAGTCTGGCAGATATACCACCTGTCAGGCATTGGCCGTGATCTGTCGCCCCTGTAGGTCGCTCTCCCGCGATTTTCCTTCAGTTCAAGGGGTCGGTCGTTTTGAGCTGTTTTCGTGATATCTACCATCACACCCCTTAGACACCTGGACAGTGACAACGTCTGTAATGCTGGCGTGACTTACCCGGAGGAGGGGGGGGGGGGGGAGGGATGCTGTTCTGCGCGGGATTTGGTCTGGTGATTAAAGTATCCGACTGGACTTCAGATGCTGGACTGCTTGGTTCGAATCCCTCAGTGTTGGGCAGGAACTTGGTGGCATTTTTCGGCCTTTCTAAATCCAGTGAAAATTACGTGCAGCCTCGTTCACAAGTGTGCAGTTAAACATTTCATCCGATCCGAGAGGATCCGTGGTGAGGGTAACAAGTACATGTACACACTTTGTATGCAGAACAAAACAAGGAGGAACGGCCCCGTCCGACAAAGTTGTTTCTCCAGACTTCATTTTATTTTGTCTGTTTTGTTGTTATTGTTGCCGGTTCTCCCCTCTTCAAGTTCTGCCACTGACACTAGATCCTCTACGACCTCGACCGATTAGCCACGTGACTGGGGGTGGGGCCGGGTGGGGGGGGGGAGAGAGAGGGAGAGGGAGACAGACAGACAGACAGAGAGAGAGGGTGGGTGGGTGGGTGCTTAGGAGTTTAACGTCCTTTTCCACCATATAAGGGTGATATCAAAGACGGGGCAACGAGAAAAAAGCCAGCACAAATATGTCTTGTGATTTCCCTGTTGGCTTTGTGACTTCCCGGATTGAATTATTTTTCACATGAAATCTGGAAGATCTAGAGGGCTGGTGAAATGTCGGAGGCAGTGACGATACTTGCTGATTTTGTCTGTGAACTAAGCGTTTGACGTCAGCCTCACACTGGTGGTATGACAGATGATGCTTGTGCATGTCTTGTGATTTCCCTGTTGCTTTTGTGACTTCCCTGACTGAATTAATTTTTACATAAAATCTGGAAGATCTAGAGGGCTGGTGAAACGTGGACTAGAATACCTTGGATTGTACTTATGAAATCACAAATTTGGAGCTCTTTTGGCCGGTGCTTCTCGCAGAAACTTGAAAAAACTATGTTTATCTAAAAATTCAGTTATTCTTAATGCTAAAGCTATAATAGTGCAGTAGTTCCTGTCATATCTGCAGTTGTCACACTACACAAAAACGCCGGGATGATTTGCAGTAGTCTTTTCATAGATATTTGATCTCATGTGCAAACCACCCCTACCTCGGAATTTCTTCTTTTTTTCTTTTCTTTTTTTTTTAACACAAAACCAGTCAGAGCTACAGAGCTGTAGCACGAATACAGTCAGCGTAATTGGGTGAACTTCCAAAGTCTAGAAAATGAAGGAATTTGAACAACTTTTTCGAAAAAAATTGTAACATGACCGATTTTTTAAAAAATCGGCGATAACTCTTCTGAAAATGCGGCAGGATAAAAATCGTGAAAGGTAGGTCTGGAGAAGGTGAATTCCCATTTTATCTCAAAGTAAAAAGGCCTCCATCGAGGTGGTTTAGAAGATAGCCATCATTACATCCGTACACACACACACACACACACACACACACACACACACACACACACACACGTCTCACAACTCCCACCAAAAAGAACGCAGCAGCATAGTGTGCACGTCAAGTGTCTATGACGCATATTTCGTTACGTCACTGTGTGCGTGAAAGTAAGTATTGTGTGGAGAAACGTCACAGTCTTGTTTTGTATCACTGAAACTTGCTTCTGCGCGTAGCAAAATCTGCCCTATCGTATAAAGTTGTTTATACCACTCTACCACTATTACAAGTCATGGTATAAAATCCATAATTCACCACATGTGGTATAAAGATTGTACCCATGACAACCACGCGTGTATTTTATGGCTGTACCTAAAGGCCATGTCACACGAGAGGGCAAAAACACTTGAAAACATTGTTTTCAGATGTTTCGCTGCGAAACAGTGTTTTGTCGTGTGACATACTTCACAACAATGTTTTCAAAACACTGTTTCGATCGTGTTTTCAGTTTTAGAGCCTGCCCTAAAATCCGAAAACATGTTTTGTGTTTCAACCAATGAAAGCCGCCGTGCGGAGTGTCAAGTGACACCTTCCCGTATCCGCTCAGTCAACGTGTATGTTTAAG